>PVJS01044632.1:0-16573 GCA_004027185.1 Glis glis
AAATAGGGCCGGGGGTGTAGCGCGGAGGTAGAATGCCCCTGGGTTCAATCCCCGGCACCGCAAAAAAAAAAAAAGAATAAAAAATAGGGCTGGGAGGGTGTAGCCTAGAGGTAGAAGCCCCTGGGTTCAATCCCCAGTACCACAAAAAATAAAAAATAAAAAAACAAGATTTATATATTCATCATGTTCCACATATTTCTGAGACTCTATTTATTTTGCTTTTTCTTTTTTTCTGTTTATTTTTTTAGATTGGATCTCCACTACTCTATCGTTCACTATTTCTTCTACCAGCACGATTCTCTTATTAGAAACCTCAGAGTTTTTTATTTCATTTATTGAATTTTTAACTCTAGGATTTTCATTTATCTTTTTAAAAACATAATTTCTATCCCTATTGATAGTCTATATTAGGTATATCATTATCATAATACTTTCCTTTAGTTCCTTATGCATAGTTTTTTGTCACTTTGAGCATTTTTATAATATCTGCTTTGAAGTCTTTTTCTCCCAATTTTAACATGTATTCTACCTCCAAACCTATTTCTACTGCCTGCTTTTTCCTTTTTTTATGAGTTATACTTTCTTGTTTCTTTGCATGTCTTATTTTTTGCTGAAAACTTGTCATTTTTCAATAATATACTGTAGTAGCTCTCTATTTAGATTCTTTCTTATACTTTTGTTTGTTTCTTAATTATTTGCCTGGACTAATCCCATGATGTGTTTTCTCTTCCTTATTGTGCAGCCTCTATTTTTATATCTCAGCCTTTTCCTTGTTATAATTTTTGAACTGTTTTTTTTTTTCTTAAAATCACCCTTAGAACAATATTGCTTAGTGGTTAGCCAATGATTATTCAGAATTCGTATGTGCTTAAACTCCTTGAGATAGTAAAGCTTTTACCTTTTTCAGTTTTATCTATGTGTGATTTGCTGATGCTTTCAAATTCATAGTGTTGATCTCTGCCTTACAGTACAATCTGGTCTCTCTTAAGAGGGGTTAGCTTTGCATGTCTACGGCCTTTTGGACCATAGGATGAGTCTGATTCTAAGAAGATCCTCATTGTATGTATGTTTCCTATTGATGCACAACTAATTACCATGAATGTAGCAGCTTAACACAACACTCATTCATTCACTCACAATTCTGTAGGTCAGAAGTCTGGGGCAGTGTAGTTTCTCTGAGTAAGGTGTAACAGAGCTGAAATGTGTTGACTCTCCTGGGCTCTTATCTGGAGGTTCTGGGGTAAGAATCTACTTCCAGGCTCATTTAGGGTATTAGCAGAATTCAATTTCTTGTGGTTGTAAGACTGACATCCCTGTTTTCTTGCTGTCTATTGATGGAGAATCACTCTCAGATCCTAGAGACAATTCTCAGTTTCTTATCTCATGGCCCTCTCCAGCTCAATAATGGAGAACCTCCTTCATTTCAAGTCCCTCTCATGCTCATTTGGTTAACTTCTATAACAAGATGACTAACATCTTTCTTTCTGTCTGTCTGTCTGTCTTTAAAGGGCATATGTGATTAGGTCATGCCCACTCCAGATACTCTCCCTATCTTGTGATAAAACTGACTTGTTATCATAATTACATCTATAAAATCCCTTTTGTTATGCCAGTGGTGTGATGTCAGGTGGCAGATATGAAGGAAAATATCTTGGAATTTCAGACAAGTTATCTCAAGGTTGGCTTTAGAGACTCCCACAGCATCACCAACATGGAGACTCTTCAAGCTCGTGACAAAGGCTGTTCTCAGTTAAAGGTATATTTCATGCATCTTGGACAAATGGGCTCATTGTGATTAATCATGAATTTTTCTTTGTTGGTTTTGACTAGGCAAAGAGAAAACAAACACCTATTTCACTGGAGGGCTGGTCAGTGTATCTACAGCCAGTGATGAGGTAGGAATATTATTCACACAGTGTCTCTGCCCCTGGTTCACTCCATCTCACAGCCATACACATGTTATAAGCAGAGCAATGACCCTACAGCCTAATTCTGCCCTCTCACACAGTTGAGGATCAGAAGAGGCCCATCTATAACTTGCTCTTACCCTGATGTGATTTCTCCAGAAACTTTCTGTCCTTCTTTTTGAACTGTGTTATTGGTAATGTGTGGGTGATTTCTTATGATGAAATATTAGTGAAGAGAATTGGGTTAGGTGTATGTGGGTTACAAAGATGAAAGCAAACTATTTACTTCAAAAGAAATGTCTGACTTCTTTGGTTAGAATGCGGGAGTAAAGACAATACTGATTTTGAAAATCTCAGGAAAAAATTATATCAAATACAGTGCTCACTTACTACGATACATTGAGGAAACTATATAAACTTTGCTGAAACTGAGTTTTCTTATTTATGAATTATAGGTGACAATGCCAGCCAAGAAGTGTTAGAAGGACTAGCTCTTATTATTGTTGAGTCATGGCTGAACTGTGTTGAGTCTGAACTGATGATGGGGACCAAGAATTGAGGTTTCTTGTTTGGTCCTGGTGCTCAGAATCACTCACTTGTGTGGTTTTGCACCCAACATTGAATTCCTTAAAAAGCACCATCTATTTTTGTTGATCTGCCCAATGATGTGACTATTTGCTTTTCTAGTCTAAGTTCTTAACATTTCACATGATCTTACTTAGAAATTCTATCTCACTTATAAAATATTTCTATCAGGGGAGTGAGAAAGATACTTGTCTATCTTTAGAACAGTTCAAGTAAGGTTTTGGTTCTCAAATATTCTTTTTATAAATATGTACTTTCTCTGGTATATTTCTAATTTATAATGTAAAATTTGCTTGTACTAGAATTTAAAACAATTTCAGAAGAAACATGTAGGATTCCAACTTTGTTTTATAATTTATACCTAATTACTTATACATTTCAAAGCTCATAATGTATATTATCTTATTTGATCCTCATAATATCAGAATTATTATTTATACTTTTCAAACAAGAGATTGTGACTCACAAAGCAGCAGAAATAAAATGGGACTTGGGTCTGTTGATTTTCCAACCCAACATTCCACTTATTTTACCACATTTTCTTCCATTAATAATGTTAATTTTTACAATATGGCAGTAATATTTGTCATAATATTAAGGAGATTCTTCCTATGCCCCACATAGTTCTGATTCTTACAGAAAAAGGACTCAATTTACTCTTGTACTCCATAAAAGAGACCCATGATATATTTTTCAGTACTAGGATTTCATAACTTCACATAATGTTACAAGAATGAGTGTTCAACCATGACATTTATAATTGGCTACAAACATAATCCAATATCATCATTTTACCATATTGTCAGAGCAGTTAATTGAACTTGCATAGCTACCAGAAAAATATATTGGTTTATGCAAAGAGTGAATCTAATTTCCTCCATAAACATTCCTGTAGACGAGTGGTATAGACAGAGAAGCAAGGAGGGAGGACACTCAGTGTAACTTCAAAAGATCTCTCTGGATCCAAATATCTGCTCTTGATGGATAGATACAAACATTGTTAATTTATTTTAATATGTTATTGTTTTGAAGTCAGAAAAGGCCGACAAATAAATAATAAGTGTCATAGTGCAGTCCAGCCCAGCCCAAATCAGAGGAGTTCAACTCCTCTATCCTACTTCCCAACGTTTTTTATACCAAGTTCCTAAAAACCTTAAGCACTAAAAAAGAGATTTTTGTCCTTTGAGATAAACATATATCTCTCTTCTAAAAAAAATAACCTCCTTTACACAGATTTCACTACTTAGACTTGGAGAATTTTGGTTAATGTTTAACTGAGTTATTAGAAAGAACTTAATTCTCCTTGCTTCCTAGCTTGCACATATTAGCGAAGACATACGCCCCTTCTCTTTCTGTGATTGGCTGATCTCCATTCAACAGTGGAGAAGCCTCAGTGAAGTCAGGGAACTGTTCTAAGAGAAGGGGAAGGGGAATAATGAAGTTCATTAAGGGAATTTCTACCATCAACCATATTAACATAGGAGAATATACCAATGTCAATCTTAATTCTATGTGTTTGGGGGAAAGGAGGGTGGCACCAAGTGCTGCATGTCAATTTGATTTAATGTCAATTTGATTTCCATTGTGATGTGAGACTATAATGCACCAATAAAAGCACATAAAAAAGAACTTAATTCTACTAATTTCTAGACACGTTGCCTGCACTTTCTTCTCCCTAGATAAGTCACAAAATACCTTTCAGTCTGACTATTTTGCTCAGAAAAGTAGCATTACTTACCTTATGAAGGTATGTCATGATTACATGAAAATGTCACATTCAACTTTACTTTACTGAACATATTCAAGAAAAAAAAGATAAAACTCAACAGTAATGTATGTTTGCCTATACAAGGGACAATTTAACTTATTTCAGACAAAAAAAGCTAAAGTACCTAGACATTATCTAGGACAGAAAGGTGCACCATTAAAATTGGAATCCGATTTTAAAAATAGCGTCAATGTCCAAAAATGAATAAATGGATGTGCATAGAGAACCAATGCAGAAAATCTGGAAATAAAATTTTATAAAAATCAACCTAGTAAAATTCTTCCTACCCCAGGGCAACCATTAATAAAGTGACTAAAATATAGTAAAATAAATGACAAGAAATAAAAATGGTAGCTAAGCAAATATCTAACACAAAGAAGGCAGTGATGGGGGAATTAAGGACAAGACATCTGATAAGACAAAGGAAACTAATAGAAGGTGTCAGGTAGAATCTCTATATTTACTGCAAATAGATTAAACACTGAAATTAAAGTCAGAAATTGGAAGAATGAAAATAAATGATCCAACAAGAAGTATATAAAACACATGCCTTAAAGATATAAATTGATTGAAATTAAATAGACAACAAAGCTTATACCATGCAAAAAATAAAAAAAGGTAAGTACCTAATAATAGTCCAGAACATATAAAGAAAACAAAACCTGATAGAACTGAAAAGAGAAATTGGTTACTCAGCAACTCTCTCAGTTTTTCCTTCAGGTACTCTGTTGCTTACACCAACTGTAGTGGTTTGCTGTGAGTGGCTGCATTTTGTGGGTTTGCCTTCCAATGTTGTTCCTTTTCCATTCTGTGTTCTGAATTAGGTGAAACAAAGTTGAGTCTTTCTGATAGTGATCAGCCATGTTATAATGCACATAAATATTATTTGAGAAAAATTTCTGCTCTGCTCCTTCCAAAATCTGGTTCAGAATCCAATACGGAGTATGTGGATTTCTGTCTTCAAGATCACACTGAGCCTGAAGAGGGTTGGGTCAAACAGAGGTAAAAAAAAAAAAAATGCCACAGAAGTCTTCCACATCTTTAAGTTGCTTTTTTTTCTTGATTTGGCATTTTCTTGGTTGCTATAAACCTGTGCTTGTTTTCCAGTTCTTAAAAAGTTGATTTTGACTTTTTTTGCTTAAATTTTATGGATATTTCCTTGACATGTTTCTGTGGAGGGTTGAGCTTTTAGAGCTACCTGCTCCAACATTTTTATTGATAGCCTCAATACCCAACTTTTAATAATGGAAGAAGGTAAACAAGGAAATACAGGACACAAATAACATTATAAACCAAATAGGCAATGTAAATATATGGAATAATCTACCATCAACAGCAAAATAAACATTCTTCTCAAATACATATGGGACATTCTCTAGAATAGCTAGGATACACCGTATATTAGGCCATAAAACAAATCTCAATAAAAGTAAAATGATTAAAGTCATAAAAATACAATTTCTAAAAACCTATAAAGCGGATCTGAAAATTCATATGGAAATTCCAGAGATCCAGAATAACCAAAAAAGAGACTTTAAGAAGAAGGAAAGTGTTGAAATACCTCACACTTCCCAACTTCAAACTTATTACCCAGATCAGTAATAAAGACAGTGTGCTGCTGATAAAAAGGTAAATATGTAAATTAATGAAAAAGAATTGAGATTTCAGAAATAAATCCTTGCGATTATGGTCAATGGTTATTTGACAAGAGTGCCAAGACAATTAAATGGGGGAAAGAATAGTCTTTTCAATAAACCATGCTGGGACAACAGGATATTCACTAGCAAAACAAATAAATTTGTACCCTAGCTTAAACCATATGCAGTTCTTGACATCCTCAAGAGTTGGTTCCAAGCCCCTGTGCAAGTCAAAATCAACAGATGCTCATGACCCTTATATAAAATGGTATAGGATTTTCATGTAACCTACGCATATTCTCCTATACTCTTTAAATCATCTCTAGATAACTTATAATACCTAAAACAGTGTAAATGTATATTAGTCATCTTTGTAGCACTATAATAAAATACCTGAAACAGGCTCCATATGAAATAAAGAGAAGTTTATTTTGGCTCAATTCCAAGATCAGGAAGCTCTATGTGTTCGGGCCTCTGGCGATGGTGGTACATCACAGTGGGAGCATATGGTTAAGCAAACCACTCACATCTAGAGCCAGGAAGCAGTCCAGAGGGAGAGCACTGTGGTTCTACAATCCCTTTTTAGGGCATGTCCTCAATGACTAAGGACCTCCTACTCAGCCCCACCTCTTAAAAAGTCCATAGCATGTTAATAGCAGCTCAGTTCACAATAGCCAAATTATGGAACCAACCCAGATACCCATCAACGGATGACTAGGTAAAGAAAATGTGGTATATACACACAATGGAATTTTACTCAGCCATAAAGAAAAACAAAATTATGTCATTTGCAGGAAAATGGATGGAACTAGAAAATATAATGTCAAGTGAGATCAGCCAGTCTCAGCAAGTCAAGGCTCTTATATTTTCTCTTATATGTGAAAGTCAGAGAGGAAATAGGAGACAAAAGGGATAGATAAATCTACTGGTCTTTCCTACATTAGATAAAGTAGAATATTATTCCAGTAGAATAATGGAAGGGGATGGGGGGGTGAAGTAGGAAGGAGAAAAGACAACTGATGAAAGAAATAATTCATATATGAAGGTATCACTATCAGTCTCACTAATATACATGGGAGATGGTGGGGGGAGCGGGGTGGGATTGAAGGAAACACACCAAGTGCTGTGTGCATGTATGATTATATCACTTTGGATGTCACTAAGATGCATAATTACAATGCACCAACAAAAATATATATAAACCTTATATATATATATATATATATATATATATGTATGTATGTATGTATGTATATATTCCATGGTACCTCCCAATACTGCCTTTAACATATGGACTTTGGGAGACACTACCCATATTCAAAGCATAAAAAAATGCTGTGTAAATAGTTTTTATAATGTGTTGTTTTGGCAATAATGATGAGGATAAAACAGGTCTGTATCTATTCAGATGTAATTTTTTTCTTAATATTTCTTATCTTTTGGCTGTGGATGGTTCCAAATCTATATTTGCAGAAACCACAGATACAGAGGGATGACTGCATAAATTTTGTCTCAAACCAGATTACATACCTGCATGTAAGTGTTCAAACTAAACAATACTTAGAAGAAATCATAGAGGTAAATATTTCATACCTTGGTTTATACAATGGTTTCTTAGAACATGAAAAGAAACTAGAGAGAGTCAGGTGTGGTAGCACATGCCCATAATCCCAGTACTTGGTAGGCTGACACAGGAGGATCACAGGATAGAAGCCAGCCTCAGCAACTTAGTGAGACTTTCAGCAACCTAGCAGGACCCTGTTTCAAAATTTAAAAAATAGGGAAATAGGGCTGGGGATGTAGCTCAGAGGTAGAATTCCTCTGGGTTCAATCCCCAGTACCACCAAAAACAGAAAAAAGAAAAAGAAACTAGAGAAATTGGACTTCATCAAAATTAACAACTATTGTTCTCAATGAATTTTATCAAGAAAATGAAGAGACAACACTCAAAATTGGAGGAGATATTTCCAAATCATGATCTGTTAAGATACTTGTATCCAGAATACATAACTCAAACAACTCAGTAATAAAAAGACACATAACTCAATTTAAAAATGGCCAAATGATTCCATAGACATTTCCCCCAAAGGAAACACACAAATTGCCATACTATTTAAATTTCACTACCAATTATTTTAAAATAATCCTATATTTATCTTGTGAATAACTTTAATTTTAGGCCTGAATTAAAGCTTTACTGTCTAAAGTCTAAACATTTAAACTATGTGACAATCTGTAACCTCATTTTGCAATGATTTATTTGTGTGGGTGTTTGCTCTTTTATTCAATGCTGTTATTCATAAATATGGAGATAGGTCAAATATCTCCCTATTTCTGTAGCACTGGTTCTATTGCCTGATAATTAGGGTCAAGGGCTTTGGGAGGTTTTGTAAATAGCTATTAGAAGTGGTTTGATGAATTAGCTAGATGTTATTTGGCTACCCCGAAAATAGTGCTGCCCTGTGACTGTTCCTGAGCCATGATTTATGGGGCACTGTTTGTGCCCACTATGTTCCCAGAGGATGTGGGGTTCTGGGAGCAAGAGACTGCTCATGCCTCACAGTCTCTACAGCATCATTAAGGGCAGGAATAGGAGCATAGAGAGAAACAGAAAAGCGCTCTAGTGCATATTTGGAATTTATGTTTATCTACTCTAATTATAAGCCTGGTTTGATAACATCCCTGGTGTACAACCTGAAGATGAACTATTATTTTAAAAGCTGTGCAAACATCCACTTCTTTGTCCTTTGTACTGTCATTTCCTCAAATTTCATTTTAGGTGGAGCCTCAGGGGATCAGAGACTCTATTTGAAGTTACAGATGACTAATTTTATTCAGAGGCTATCACCATCTGCAATCCACAGAAATACGATGAAGAAATGCAGTAGGCATTTCTCTGAGTGGTTTACCCCTATCGACCTTCCAAAATATTTAACTAATGTTGTAATTAACAGGTGGCAGATCCAATTATCTTCCAGTAGAGAAATAAAGTCACTATATATCACTCTCAGTAGACTGATTAGTTATCCATGGCAGTGGTAGAAGTAAGCTCCCTAATTAAAAATTAAGTTTATAAGATCCTACCAAAAAAGGCTTTCTCCAGCCTCCTCAATATCTTGAGATGTCTTGAGATTTCATGGCATTATTGTCTTCATGATCACCATTATTGCCTTAATAGTCATAGAAAAAATGAAGGTTTGCTCAATGTATTAAAGCACTTTCTTTACATGCATTTTTCCACTTTGCAGAAGAGCCTTTGTGAAGTTAAGTAACTTACCCAAGATGTCCCAGGTAGCAGGTGCCAGAGTCACATTTCCTATCTTCCTGGAGTGAGAGTCTGATGCCATAAACATTTCCCCCTGACCTATCATCTAAAACCATCCTTAATGCAGACATTTCAGTGCCTGCCACAGCCACTTTAATTTCTTTCTGTCCTTGAGAGATCATAGCACAACCCCAAACAGAACTAATCAATCAATGGACAGAGATTTTTTTTATCAAGACTAACAAATCAATGTCAGAGTTGGGAGGAAAACCCAGGGTATTAATGACTAAAACGTCTGTCATAATCAGAATTTATTGCTACCTTCCAACGACTCCTTTTATGACTTCTCTTCAGCAACATGACTTTTATATAGGAAATTTAAACATCTGTTTTTCATAGTTATTATATTCTGGGTGCTTTTTACATCTTATATTTTTCTCACAGCAATCCTGAAAGGCAGGTGATATCTCCACCATTTCAGAGGTTGTATAACAAGGTCCTGACTTTCTGATGGCCACCCATTTGCTAACATTGGGATTCCCACCAGTTTTGGGTTCTAAAGACCATGTATGTAGTTTCTAAACATCATGGTATCTCTGGTTCAGTTGGTATTGTTCATAGAAGCCTTAATGTGAAGACTAAGAAAGAGATGGGACGTGGGTCTGAGGAAGACAGGAATGGAATAAATATCTGGAGAGAGTCTGGAGTCAAGTGTGGGAGGAAATAAAATGAGTTGGGATGGAGATCAAGAAAGGTCTTATCAGAGTATATTTTCTCCCCCCGCAATGCTGCACACAGTCAGTTCCTGACACACGTAATTATCAACCTGTGACTACTGCATGGAACTTCATTCTCTGCAGCAAAATGTATCAGTCAGGCTACTTTCTTTAGCCACCAAACATCCATTCAGCTCCCTCTCACCCTATGTTATAAAACGGAGTACTTTGAAAATTAGAAATAGTTTCACATTAGAGGTGTTAAAACTCAGTTTAGAAAGGAAATATGAGCTGAGGACTGTGGTGCATGTCCATATCCCCAGTACTAAGGAGGCTGAAACTTACTTAGTGATACACTCAGCAACTTAGCAAGACACTGTTTCAGAATAAAAAATAGGGCTGGGGTAGTTCAGTGGTAGAATGCCCCTGGGTTCAATCCCCAGTACAAGAAAGAAAGAAAGAGAGAGAGAGAGAGAGAGAGAGAGAGAGAGAAGGAAGGAAGGAAGGAAGGAAGGAAGGAAGGAAGGAAGGAAGGAAGAAAGAAAGAAAGAAGAAAGAAAGAAAGAAAGAGGAAAGGAAGAGAAGGAAGGAAGATAGGAAGAAAGGAAAGAAGGAAATATGCTATAAATAAGAAGTTCCAAAACAAAATGAGATGATGTGGCTCATATTTATCCTTGTTTTCTTGCCAATTTCCATCATGTAAACATGAGGCAGAGACTTTTCTTTTATAGGATATACTGCCAGTCAGTGAGAGTCCCCTCTGTCTCTTGAGGAGAAGCATTGCTAGTATTTTAAAACTTAGTCACTGGAATATAAACATTAAGGAGGTTTAACTGAACTTGCTTTGCTGTCTTTATAAAAAAATAATTTTTTCTCCTTTTAAGGCAAATAGTAAAATGCAGAAGTAGAAGAAAACAAATAAACAGAAAATAACCAAACCAACCAGCCCACAAAAGACAGTACCAGGAAGATGACTACTTTGGGACTAAGTAGAATAAAAGTTGCAATGATTGTAGAATCTTCTTCAGGGAGGTGGGGAGCAGGTGTGGCGTTAGCAGGAAGTTCCTTGTGATGTTTCTATAGTGAAAGCAGCACTGCTTAGATGGAGCATCTGCATCTTATTCTGACTCATGTCAAGTAACTGCTGTGATGCAGGCACACGCTTTCTTTCAACACATCCTCCAATGCATGGCATGGTATTCTTACACAGAAAACAAACTCAAAATATATTACTGAGAAGACACAGAAGGAGAATGGATTCCTGGAGAGTCACACGTTGATCACATGCCTCAAGGTACCTATTATTTATTTTGTAAAATAAGATAGGGGAGGGAGTTGTGGAGGAAGCAGCTTTAATGAAATACCACTACTCCAGGAACTTTATCTTCCCAATAAATCTCTAATGCCGTTATTACTATAATCTTTCTACAAATATGGGCTCAGATAAATTAAATAATGGATGTACTGCTAACATATGACACGGAAGGAATTCAAACATAACTTTTGTCCTTTACTAAAGTTTTTGCATCTTCCTTGGACAAAACTGGGTGATGGTAGGCATCTATTCATATTTGTATAAATTTATATTGATGTCCAGCCCTTCATATGCCGTTCCTTACTTTCTATCTTTATCTTTAGCATCTTATCTTAATTTAGAAATCTGTTCTATTACTCATTTTCTCACCAACAGAAATTGTCCTAGGTCAAGTGAAGAAACTATACTGGGCCATTCAAAATGATTTCTACAGCCAACCTGTTTTTGAAAAAAAAATAGGTCTGTTCTTGAAGAGGGGCTTTTAATTTCTTTCTAAAGGAATCAAAGGATAGTTGCTGATTACTTCACACTAGCCAGAAATATGGAGGACTATGCTACGAATAATTGGAGCAAAATAAGTTCCCCCAAGCTGAGCCTGGGTCTTCTGAGAGAGCATCATTATGCCACCTGGAAGAAGGAAGGAGCTGCCTTCACTCTGACTTTACATTTTAGAAATGGTGCATGAGGCAAAGTGATGTTACTTCCAAAAATCCCTTAAGATAGAAATACTACCTCTTAATGAGCCTAAAGTAAATTCCCTCTGGGAGTGGGTCTGTGGATCTCTGATTGAGCATCCAGGGAAATAGTTGACTTATACATAGGACCATGCCTTCTAAAAATCTCTTGAGTTTCAGATACTTGAAAGACCCCTAAGCCTCTCACAAAATCCCACTGTGAGAGACCCTAAGGAACTGAGTGTGGGGAAGGGAATGGCAGTCAGGTCTCTTGTTCTTGTTCTTCCAGGGAGGACAAACAGTGCACAGCACAGCAGGATGCAGTTGCCTCTTGTAGATTGGCTAATCAGACCATTCCCATGCACTGGCTTTCTCTCACACACACCTTCATCTCTCCTTTATGTAGGTGTAGTAAGTTGCACATTATCATAAATGTAAAGCTACTGCTGAATGCACCATAGTGGAGAGTCTTATTGCCTGCATTTGAATTCAGACTCTGGGCTTAGTTTTCATCTTAGGTTGACAATTTTAACTCTATAAGTCTCAATTTCCTCATCTGTAGGATGGGGATATTAATAGGACTAGTATCGATGAGTTGGTTAGGAAGGTTAGCAAATGTGAATTGCTCAGCACAGTACCTGCCACTTGGTAATTTTCCAGTAGGAGGTCACTGCCGGTATTACCTCACGATATTTATTCATTGATGAATATCCGTCATTGATATTCAGGTATTCACAGATCACCTCTCCAGGCACCTCTTTCTCTCTTACACCTCCTGAAATCCAGAGATTCCCTATGTCTGTTCAGGCTCAGGATTTAGTAGGTTATAGAAGGAATTGTTTTATTTCTTGGACCTTGCTGCTCCTGTTTCATTTCACTGATGTCTGCTTTGCTGTTCACACAACTGAATTTTAGGCAAATATTTAGTGATCTGTGCTGGGTTTTATATTTTAGGTGGCCCTTTTCCCCCATTGGACTGGCTTGATTTGGTAAAAATAAAGTGACAGTTTGAAGAAATCAGTGGAGTTAGGGTGGCCAGGAGGATTTTCATCTTTCTAATTAATCCTCCCTCTCCATTTATTTATTATTTTTTCTTTTACAAAAATACATCTAGTCTTTTTTCTCCTTGTCTGTGTTTTTTTCTCAGCTAATGGTGAAAAGGCACAGGAGTCTTAAACAGGGAACAAAACCTGAGAACATTTGTTGATTGGGTTGTTGCACTTTTGGGACCATGCTGTGCACTAAAGAACCCATCTGCGCAAATATTAAACTATTGTTACATTGAAAATAAGATATTGGAAGATAGGGATCTTGGAAATGACTGTTAACATATGAGCAGTGAAATAAACATTAGGTATAAGAGAAAACAGGAGGAGAGAATACATATGTCACTACTAGGCTATCGAGGGACAGTTGGTATCTAGGAAGGGATAGTGCTATCTATCTTACTATATTGAGCAGAAGTTTAAATGCTGCACAATTCATGGGCGGAATGAGAGCAAGGAAGCAGAGTTATAATGGGTTGTAGTGTGATGTATGCTATGCTGATAAAGGAAGAAGAAAAGGGTAGAACCAAGGGAAAATCTCTGTGTTCATTTATTTTTATTGTCTCTCTGACCAGGCGTATCTACTTGGGAAATGCCAGGAAAAACAAACATATATTTTTCCATAAGGAAATTTCTTATAGATCTTTCTAGAATTTCTGTCTTCCAGGAATGTTTGGATTCAATATTACATGCAAGGCAATGGGGGTCCTGTTGGTGGCGGACTCAATGAAAGATGGACTAGAGGAGCCTCCAGCCTGATGGTGGGTTTTCTTGTCTTTCTTTCTTTTTTCTTTCTTTTTTTTTTGAGATGAGGTCTCACTATTGCCCAGGCTGGTGTCAAATTCCTGGGCTCAAGTGATTCTCCTGCCTCAGCCTCCCAAGTAGCTGGGACTACAGGCAAACATCACCATGTCTAGCTGATGGTTGATTTTAACCCATGATGCAGCCTCACTGATGGATGATCCATTGTACTTGCATAGAAGT
The DNA here is from genome assembly GCA_004027185.1 of Glis glis. Lineage (NCBI taxonomy): Eukaryota > Metazoa > Chordata > Mammalia > Rodentia > Gliridae > Glis > Glis glis. Next base: position 13,898 of record PVJS01044632.1, read on the forward strand.
CAGAATCCAATTAGTTTCAAATACATTTAGACAGAATTATCACAGTGGTAATGAAAGGAGACAAAAAATTTTGCTCTCAAAGAGACAGGCAAACAATGCCATTGAAGAAATCTTGGTGAAGAAAAGTACAGGTGTGTGTGTGTGTGTGTGTGTGTGTGTGTGTGTGTGTATGTGTGTGTGTGTCAGGGAGCTCATGGAGAATTTTTACTAACCAAGATTACAGCAACATTCTGAACCTCTGAACTTTGCCTAATGCTACATTAACTGAGGAAATTTACAACTACTCTTTTTCTCCTCCTCCTTCTGTCTCTATTATGTAACACAGTATGCTGCATGAGTAGAGTCCCAGCAAGTACTTTCTGAAAGAGAGAGGGAGAGGGAGAGAATGAATCAAGTGTTATAGACTATATAGAAGACAATGAATGCACCTAATATAAACCAGCCAACAGTTATTTTGAGATGTTTTGCTTCTGAGGAAATATGAATAAAGGCAATAAAATGTGTTTAGTCATAGAAGTTGCCTGGAATGCTAAAAAATGCTAAGTGAACACTTAACAAAGATATAGAATAAATGCCAGCTCTTTTCTGCAAGATATACTTTGTTTTACATTCTAGGATAAGGAAATTTCATTTTCTTGAAAAAGCCTCAATTCAAGGAGAGATTATTCAGTTCATTATTAAGGGGCTCACAAAATATCATTAATAAAGATGTAGCTAATATCTGCATGCAAGGAGGATATTCAATTATTTTATGATTTAAGAGAGAGCAGTACATTTTGCAAATTAATGAATTAGAGTCTTGTTTGGATTCTGTTGTGAAAGGAAATTCATTTTTTAAATGTTTGGGGTTAAGCAAAGTGAATCCCTGATGTGAAATAGAACAATGTGAAATTTAAAAAGAAGTATCAAAGTATGAACATATTTTTACTAATGGACAATAATGGCTTTGGTGAGGCTAGCCATACCACTGATAATGAACAATTAACCTCAGCCAATAGAAGTGTGACCAATATATTTGATTATTATTCTTTTCTGTTCTACACATCAGGTAATCACTGATGACTGGCTGTGACACATATACTTCATGTATTTGTCACTGTCCTCTGCCATTTGTGATGATGTTGAGAATGGCAAACAATTGCATGTGCAAGTATAGCCACAAAATCTGGCAGACCATTGACTGTTCTTTCCCTGTTATTATTGGGTACTGCCTTTTGATACTGGGTAAAATGTTTGCTTTGGATTTTGTTGTTGTAACCCATTTTGACACTTGGATTCTTAGGTGGCCCAGCTCAACTGGTCTAAGTCTCTTATGTCATCTTTTAGAGGTTGAGGTTTGGATTATTATTGTACCTTACACCATTCTTCAGCTATGCTTCAGTATTGGCATATTGGCATCAGAATACACCTAGGCTGTTCTTTCTTTCTCATCTTTTGCTCACACTCTATGATATGTCTAGATGGAATAAAAGTAGAACACATATACTACTATACATGACTTAACTCACTAGTTTTATTTGCGCTGACTGCAAGGAAACTGAGAAACTCACAGTCCATTTCTCACAAGCACCACTTCGTGATAGTCCTTTCTGGAATGAAGGAGGGTATTTACTAACCAGTTAGGTAAGGATTGTACTGTCTTTGTGGTCTTCATATTTTGAGGATATTACTGAGCTCTTTAATAAAATTGCTTCTTACTCTTTAATAATATTGTCCGTGCACATTTGCCTCCTGTAGCTGCTCTGATTTGTTTAATTTGGAAAGGTACAATATTTTCAGCTTGCAATTTGGTGATAGTAGATTTTGGCAGTTGCATACCCACCTACATGCTATTTTACTTTGCTAGTATATTTGGGGAAATGAAGATGGTTGGAAGTTTTTATTTGTAGTTGATAGTCCAGTAATTTAATTCCCATTTTCTGTTCTCTGCACTGTTTTGAATCGTGGCAACTTTCTTCTATCATTTTCCATGACCTTATGGGCAGCTGGTTTCCTATGTGGACATTTTTGTTATTCTGTAAAAGATCTGTGTTCCGGCATTTTGGGTGCATTTTCTCTCAACCACTCTATCAGTTGAAGATTTATGGAGGGAGGGAGTGGAACAGTGCCATATGCTAAAGTAAATGAATTTTCTTACTAAGCTATAATGCTAGTCATGGAAATATACCATGTTTGGGAGCACATCCTATGCTAGAAACTCTTGTCCATAATTGGTACTGGCCACAGTTGCTAAAAACGGACTTTAAGTGTAGTTGTACACGTCATTGTGGAGGTACCTAAAAGCTGGCCACTGCTAGGCTCGTCAAAAATGGATGGTGTCTGGTGGAGTCCAGAATTACTGCTATGGTCTGATTGCTTGTGTCCTCTCCAAATTCATTTGTTGAAGTCCTAAGTCCCAAGGTGATGGTAGGTGATTAGATCACAAGGGTGAAGCCTTCATGATAGGATTAGTACTCTTATAGAAGAGGCTGGAGGGAGATGTTTTTTGCTTCTGCTTTGTGAGGATGCAGCTTAAAGGTGCTATCTATGATCCAGACCCTCACCACACACCAAATCTGCCAGTCTTTAGACTGCCAGTGTCTTAGACTTCTCGGCCTCCAAAGCTGTAAGAAATATGTTTCAGTTGTTTATATACTGTACAGGTTATTTGTTGTTGTTGTTGTTGTTGTTGTTGTT
>PVJS01044633.1:0-16570 GCA_004027185.1 Glis glis
AATCGGTCTGGGGGTGTAGCTCAGAGGTAGAATGCCTCTGGGTTCAATTCCCAGTACCACACACACACACACACACACACACAAAATAGGGCTGGGGGTGTAGCTCGGAGGTAGAATGCCCCTGGGTTCAATCCTCAGTACCACCAAAAAAAAAACACCTTGTTGTGTCCTGATGTCTTCCCATGTCACTCAGTCCACGATAAAAGCCCCACAGAGGCCTGGGTGGTCCAGTGTGATCTGATAGCGATGCTGTTACAGCTCTCCCCTTGCTCTGCCCTGTGCACTGCACACATCTCCATCTGTAGGATTTTCCTACTTCCTGGGTTCTTTTCTGTCTCCCCTTCCCTCACCAGAACGTAAGCTTCCTCCTCCATTAAATCTGTTCACTTCTGTGTCCCAGAGCCTTGGATAAGGCCTGGCACATAGGAGGCACTCAGTTAATATATTTGAAAGAAAGAAGAGATAAGCAAATTAAGAGAAGGTGCTCAGTAAATATTTGTTAAATTGAATCGAAAGTGTCAGAAACAGATGACTGTGAAGTTGCCAAACTCTAAAAATATGTCAGTTTAGAGGAATGGTAAGCTGGAGTGAGAGCCGCCTCATTATTAACTGTCCTGGAGAAAGCAGGGTTATGGTGGTGGCAGGGCCAGGAGGGCAAGGTCCCCTGGATCTTCCCATAAACATTGGGGGAAACACGATTTCCCCCGGAGAGGATGCATCTTGAAGCTGCCCACCCCAGCACCCGGGGCACCCCTGTTTTCTTAAATTGCTTTGGTCTCTGCCTCTCTCCTTAGCTTATGAAACACACAGACATCGGGATGGCCTATGTGACACCTCTCAGCTTTAAGTAAGATATGGCCAGGAGTGAAAAGACAGCAGAAGCGAGGGTCACCCAGGGACGGGGGCGCAGGGAAGCAGAGCCCATTTTAGAGCAGCGCAGTGGGGAACTTTCTCTCTCCCGCCAGGCTCCGCCTTTCCACCCCTCGGTGAAGTTTTCCGCCCTGGCTCCCTCTTCGGTAGCCGCCTGCTTTCTGCAGGAGGACAGCGCTCTGGTCTACTCTGTCCCTCTGGCCTCGGGGACTCCATAGTATTTCTGTCACGCTTCGCTGCTACTACAGCAGACTGCCTCCTTGTTATTTGCTGTCCTGTTCGCCGGTGCCTGGACTGTAAACACAACACTTTAGAGCGTAGAGAGGTCTCTGGAAGCACAGCCCTGTGCGGGCGGCCAGACTTCTTAAGGTGGCATGACCATGACTTGAGATGCACACAGCAACAAAATGGTGCTCCTGCCTGGTAGTGGAAAGATTCAAGCCGGGCGGCCTAGTACTTGGGAGGCTGAGACAGGAGGATGGCAGGTTTGAGGACAGCCTCAGCAAGTATTGAGACTCTCCTCAACCTAGTAAGACCCTGTTTTCAAATAAGAAATAAAATTGGGTTGGGGGTGCAGCTCGGATGTAGAATGCTTCTGGATTCAATCCCCAGTACCACAAAAAGAAAGGAAGAAAGATTCAGTGTGTGTGGGGGGGGGCAGAAGTATTAGTTGTCTACTTTCATATAGAGATTAATATCAGGAATAAAATCACACTTCTGTGGCAAGGTGAAATATCCTATAATTCCTCCATTTACATATATGGGATTTTTATGTGTGTGTGTGTGTGTATGTGTGTGTGTGTGTGTGTGTGTGTGTGTGTTTCCTGTGCAGTCTAGCCACTATTTTATTATTATAATTTTTTTTTTTTTTTTTTTGCTGGGGATTGAACCCAGGGGCAGTCTACCTCCGAGCTACAACCCCAGCCCTATTTTTTACTCTATTTGTTTATTTATTTATTGCAGTATTACAAGCGTGTACCCCCACACCCGGCTCTAGCAATTATTTTAAATTTTAGACATTATCTAATTTCAGGGGCGGGGTATGTATTATGGTCCTAAGGCCCACCCTAGTTTTCCTGTCCCTTCTTCCCCAGTCACCAGGCCAATAAATTAAGTGGAAGCATTAAATGTAAGAAAAATAGTAGCCTGGAGTGGTGGCACACACCTGCAATCCTAGTACTTGGGAGGCTGAGATAGGAGGATCACAGGTTTAAGGACAGCCTCAGCAACTTAGCGAGATGCTCAGCAACCTAGCGAGACCCTGTTTCCAAATTAAAAATAAAAAGAGCTGGGGGTGGTGTAGCTCAGAGGTAGAATGCCTTTGGGTACAATCCCCAATATTAGAAAAAAAAGTAGGAAAAATGGACAGGTGCAATGGTGTGGGCCTCTAGCCCCAGCTACTCTACAGGCTGAGGTAGAGTCTAAGAGTTCAAGGCCAGCCTGAGCTATATAGTGAGACTTGGTATTAAAAAGAGAGAGAGAGAGAGAGAGAGAGAGAGAGAGAGAAGCCAGGCGTGGTGGTGCTCACACGCTTGTAATCCCAGTACTTGGGAGGCTGAGACTGGAGGATCCGGGTTCTCGGCCAGCCTCAGCTATTTAGTGAAGTCTCCGCAACTTAGTGAGACCCTGTTTCAAAATAAAGAATAAAAAATAGGGCTGGGGGTGTAGCCCGGAGGTAGAATGCCCCTGGGTTCAATCCCCAGTACCGAAAAAAAAAAAAAAAGAGAGAGAATGAGACCTCCGATCCACCCCAGGTGATCTCTTGTTATTATTATTATTTTTTTTTTAGGTACTGGGGATTGAACCCAGGGACATTCTACCTCCGAGCTACACCCCCCGTCCTATTTTTTATTTTTTATTTTGAAACAGGGTCTCACTAAGTAGTTGAGGCTGGCGGCGAAACTGCAATCCTCCTGTCTCAGCCTCCCAAGTACTGGGATCACAAGGGTGCACCACCACGCCCGGCGCAGGTGACCTCTTTTCTATCAGTTAGATGGGAGTCCGGATCTTGAAGCCAGCTCTGGACACTGCGGTCATCACTGCTCTCTAGGTAGCACTTCTGTCTTTTGGGAATCTGTATTTTAGTTGAACACGGGGACAGTGACAGCAAAGGCCAGTGACAGCTGCATTTAAATATTGGTGGCCACTGTGGCATCAAGGAGACATCTGTAGGCTGCCGAGGCTGGGAAGGAGCACTTTTGGATCCCTGGAGGAGAGGAGGACCTGCAGAATACAGCACAGGCGAATCCAGACAAAACCCTGTCCCTCTGGGACCACCTGAAGGGAAAGCAGCAGAGACTGGAGCTAGCCCTGGCTCTGCTGCCAGCCGGGTGCATGTCCCTGAACAGGAAGCCTCTCTGAGTCTCAGTGTCCTTAGTTGGAAAGAGAGAGGGTTAAACCACAGGGTCCCATGGGGCCACCCCAGATATACCATTCCGAATGTCTGAGGCCAGGCAGACACAAAATAAAAAATAAAATAGGGCACAAAGATATGGCCGAGCAACCAAGTTACAACCAAACTCAGCCAGGCATGGTGGCGCACACTTGTAATCCCAGTACGTGGGAGGCTGAGACCAGAGGATCACAGGTTCACCACCAGCCTCAGCTACTTAGCGAGGCCTTCCGCAACTTAGTGAGACCCTGTTTCCAAATAAAGAATAAAAAATAGGGCTGGGGGTGTAGCTCGGTGGTAGAATGCCCCTGGGTTCAATCCCCAATTCGGCAAAATTAAAAAAAAAATAGGGCTGGGGGCATAGCTTGGTGGTAGAATGCCCCTGAGTTCAATTCCCAGTTACACACACACACACACACACACACACACACACACACACACACACAATCAAACTCATCCATAGTGTAGGTGCATAAGAAAACATTGCTCCTGTGTAATATTAAACAGGTTAGTTTCCAGTAAAATGTATTAACTTTGGCCCAAACCCAGATTATCTATGTTGGGAATGTGAGCGTGGAGACAGCTAAAACCCCACCGAGCTCTGTCTCAGCTGTGACAATCCTGCTCCTCTGTTGTTATTCCCATCACCGTGTGAAAGACCACACTGCTTGATACATTGCAAGCTGCAAAGAGGGGCAGAAATGCCCGAATAATATTACCAGACGTCAGGATGGGGTTGCTGGAGTTTTAGAAGTCATAATCCGGACTTTGATCCTTAGGGAATTCTTTTGCTACCTAACAGCTTGCAGACCTCTGAAAGCATTCGCGGGGACCTGAATATTGTCCAGAGTGGGCTGGAGCAGCGAAGCTGGTGAGGGAGAAAGCGGGAGGAGGGAGCTGTTGTATTTGGCGGCTGGACTCAGGTGGAGGAAATGGCTACACCCCGGGAAAGAATCGAAACGTGTCAAGAGACGAGTTCCCACACGCGGCCAAGGCCAGTGGCCTTCACTGTGCGTTGGAAGCAAGAACAGGAGCCAGGGGTGTCACCTTACTTTTCCAAAACTCAAAGTGTCTGGGACGGCTAAGGAGTTAAGGAAGGGCCCGGAGAGACCAGTCCAGTGTTTGATCCTGAGATCTTGATTTGTATGGAGGGAGAGCTTGGGCTCTGGACACATTATAAACGCCGCGTCTACTCCCTGCTCATCTACACAAAGACGTGCGCCCCGGCCGCCTCCCTACGCCCCTGGCCTCCCCTAGGATAGCCACTTCTGGGTGAAGGCTGAGCTGACGCTGCCCACCCTCCACCCCTAGCTAAGGCCCGCGGGCAGGGGGCTCCTGGGGCTCGGCCAAGTTTGCCCGCCACCTCCGCAGCCCACGAGCGGGGGCCACGGGGGACCCGAGCTCGGCCAGTGCGTGCACCCCGCGCTAGCCACCGCGGCCCCGAACAGCTGCCAGCGACCCTGGGGATCATCTGGTCCAGCCAGGCCCGGGTTTCCCGGGCGGGCGCGGGAGGTCACAGCGCGGGACCAGAACCCCGGGCCCGCGGGCTCCGCCTGGCCGCCGCCCAGGCCCCTCCCGGCTTCCCGGCCGCTGGGCGAGTTTGTTTGTCTTTTTTTTTTTTTTTTGCATTTCTCCGAGGCCGGCCGGAGCAGGTTTGCTGGCAGCCGTGCACCTCCGGCAGTCACGCGACCCGCCGCTCCGCGGGCGGCGCTCGGCCTCGGAACCGCGCCGCGCCACCTTAAGCGCGCGCTCGCCAGCCTCGGCGGGGCGGCTCCCGGCGCCGCGACCAATGGATCTCCTCCTCTGTTTAAATAGACGGGCCGTGTCAATCACTCTCTTCTTCGTCAGCCTCCCTTCCACCGCCATATTGATTGGGCAACTAGGACCGGGGGCTCGTCTTCTCGGGGTGCCCTTCTCCCCGTCCCACCCCTCTCCCCACGGGCGCCGGCTCCGCGCCTGCGATCGCCCCGGGTTCCGAGCGCCGGGTTCGCGGCGCCGCGCGCGGGCTGCACCGCGGGGCCTGGCCTCGGGCTCTGCCTCCCTTCCCCGCCTCCGCTCGCCTGCGCTGGACCGCCGAGACCCTCGGCTGCCTCCGGAGCCCGCGCCCCCGACGCTCGGGCAGCCCCGCGTCCGGGCTCCTTGCTCTCGGCTTCCCCGCCGGGGTTCGGGCTGCGTCCGGGCGTTTCCGCGACCTGTTCGGTTCTGTTGTGCGGGAGCCCGAGCGAGGCGGTGCCGAGACCCGACCCGGGGGAAGATGTCCAACGTGCGAGTGTCGAGCGCGAGCCCGAGCCTGGAGCGGATGGACGCCAGGCAGGCCGAGCACCCCAAGCCCTCCGCCTGCAGGAACCTCTTCGGCCCGGTGGATCACGAGGAGCTGAGCCGGGACCTGGAGAAGCACCGCCGGGACATGGAGGAGGCCAGCCAGCGCAAGTGGAACTTCGACTTCCAGAACCACAAGCCCCTGGAGGGCAAGTACGAGTGGCAGGAGGTGGAGAAGAGCAGCCTGCCCGAGTTCTACTACCGGCCCCCGCGGCCCCCCAAAGGCGCCTGCAAGGCCCCCGCGGCGCAGGAGAGCTCGGACGTCGGCGGGAGCCGCCCGGCCGCGCCCCTGAACGGGTCTCAGGCTGGTCCCGAGGAGACGCACCTGGGGGACCCTAAGACTGACCCGTCCGACGCGCAGACGGGGCTCGCGGAGCAGTGCGCAGGGATGAGGAAGCGACCTGCGACCGATGGTAACGACCCTCCCCAAGCCACAGCGTGTCTGTCTGTCTGTCTGCCTGTCTCTCCCACCCTAGCCTGCGAGACCCCGTTAACCTCGGCTCGCTGTTTAGCGTATTCTGACTTCAGCTTTGGGGGCGCGAGCTTTGTTCGTCTTAGTGGTTTGTTTTGGGGGCTTTTTTTTTTTTGTGTACTGGGAATTGAACCCAGGGGCATTCAACCTCCCAGCTACACCCCCCAGCCCGATTTTATTTTTATTTTGAAACAGGATCTCACTAGGTCGGTGAGGCGACTTGCTGAGGCTGTCCTCGAACCTGCGATCCTCCTGTCTCAGCCTCCCAAGTACTGGGATTACAGGCGGTGCGCCACCTGCCCGGCTCGTCTTAGTGTTTTAAGTGCCACCTGGCTGACGGCCGGTCTGTTTATGATTTCGAAGTCAGAAGCCGGAGATAGTAAGATCCGGAGATAGTAAGATCTCCAAATTTTCCCCGCCGGCCGGCTGTAGATCCGTGACTTTGTGTTTGGTTGGGATGTTTATCGACGGTCTCCCTGTTCGCCACGGAGAGAGAGAGATGTGGGGTGTAGACTTTCTGTTCTGTGCAAACAGCCTCATTTTGTGCCCGTACAGGCACTGGGGATGCCGGACCCAGGATCGTGGGTGGAAGTGGTAGGTTTTCATCCCCTGACATTGGGCCGACTTCTATCAAGCCGTTGTTTTTACTCATAAAGATTGTTTGTGTCTGTTCTTTTTAAAATTCCTCCTGGCCCTTAGAGTCTTCTTCTCAAAACAAAAGAGCCAACAGAACTGAAGAAAATGTTTCAGACGGTTCCCCGAATGCTGGTCCTGTGGAGCAGACGCCCAAGAAGCCAGGCCTCCGGAGACGTCAGACGTAAACAGCTCGGTGGGTTGATCACTCAGAGTACGAGACTGTCACCCCCAGCCGAGCTGCCGCCGCACCCGAGGGCCTGCAAACCCCACGATTCCTGCCTAGACTTACTGGTCTCAGGGCAGATTAGTAGCTTGCAGTATTTTGTTCAATTTTTCGAGATCAAAAAAGTAGCAACCGGAAGGTTGGGAATCACTACAGGGAAACTGTAATTCTTCAAAGTATCAATGTCCCAGGGTAATTTTCCCTTGAAACATGAACCCAGCAAGTGTCCCAGGGGAATACTTGTAACCAGAGTCCCAGCGGCAGGAAGGTCCCTTCCTGTCCCTGCGAGTCCCACCAAAACATGTTGGGAACAATAGATTCCTTCCCCATCTGAACAAGAACTGGGGTGCCCCTGGGGCCCACTTCATGAGAATCTATTTCCCAGAGCTTCAAATTGAGGCAAGAAACATTTTGAGCCACACATGGAAAAATAGCGAATACTTAATTATATTTAAATTTTGCAGGGAAAGTTAAGTACAAATAACTCCCATTTGGTTAGGCAAGGGGTTAGGAATGTGGATAGGATGGTGTGCTGTATCATTTTCATAAGCTGTCACTTTCCCTGTTTTCTGGTAAGTCTGGGGGAGAGAGAAGAAAACTTCATACTTAAAAAAAGCGAAAGGGGCCGGGCGTGGTGGCGCATTCTTGTAATCCCAGTACTTGGGAGGCTGAGACAGGAGGATCGCAGCTTCCAGGACAGACTCAGCAAGTAGTGAGACTCTCTCATCAACCTAGTGAGACCCTGATTCAAACTAAACATAAAAATAGGGCTGGGGGTGTAGCTCGGAGGTAGAACACCCTTGGGCTCAATCCCCAGTGCTACACACACAAAAAAAAATTAGCCAAAGGGAATGTTCAAATTACTAAATTTCCTACAGAATTTCTGATCACCTTGAAGTTGCAAAGCAGAAGTTGAATTAGCTGCCACAGTAAGCCATCCAGGAGCGTGTCAGCCTATCTATGCTTCATGTGGGATTTGGATATTTGTAGGGGAAATGGGTGGTAGATGTTAGGACTGGCGAGGGTAGGTCTACCGGGTACAAGTGGAGATTTTTCTGGGTACAAAAATCTGATCACTTATTCGAATAATTCAGCCCCCAAATTTACACTGATTGGCCGTTCATAACGATGAGATTACATATATTAATAGTTTATAAACTTGTAAAACATGGACAGTGACCGCCTTTATTTTTTCCAAAGCATACTCATAGCCTAGCATAGAAAGAGATCTTAGTAAATGCCACTGTTCATTTTTAAAATCCTTATTTGTAAAAATTTTAAAATAAAGACTGTAGGGACTAAGGTGGGATTCATGTTTGTTGTGCCTTTACATCATAATGTCATAATATAAATGATTTTTCCACATAGATCTCCTATTTTTCAGAGCTAATATAAAACGGCACTGTAGACCTTCTATATTATACTTCTATAGAAAGTGGGGAAATTGGATGGGAAATTTTCTGGAACAACATTAACACCCACAGCTCTTCTTGGTTTGAGTGACTTGTGGCCAAGTTCATCAGATGAGCCCGGGCATCATACCTGCTGGATTTTGATCTGATCCCATCCTGACACGCAGAGAGACATTTGTTAGTAATATTGCCAGTTCAAAGAATACTAAAAATATTAGTAAGGGCCTATTTGAAAGCATTCATGTGTATATGCTGCTTATGAATATGAAGTTAGAATATTTGGGGGAGGAAAAAAAACAATGTTAATAGGATTTCCTCTGGAGGCCTTTACAAGTTACATTTCCAAGTATTTTTCAGATTTAGAAAATTAGGCTACTCCTCAGAGTTACCATGTCTGAATTTTCCTCTTTCTTTTTCTTTCTCACTATCTTTGACCCAGATTCTTGACTGGAATTTCTCAACCGCTGCACTATTGACATCTTGGGCCGAATACTTCTTTGTTGTAGGAGGCTGTCTTGTGCATTTTAGAATGTTTGGCACTATCCCTGGGCTCTTCCATTACATGCCCATAGCAATCCTCCTCCAGTTGTGACAACCAAAAATGTCTCTAGACATGGCCAAATGACCCTGGGGGGGGGGCAGGTCAACAGTACCCACTTATTAAGAACTGCTGCTCTAACATAATACAGAGGAGAGTAAAAATACAGTTCAGACAATGTTAGGTGGAGATGGACTGTAATCATCAAACTTTTAATACACCCTCCCCCCCATCATCCAGGTATTTCTCAAATAAGATAGTAACACAATAATTCCTCTACTTTACTGGTAATGTTACTCTAGTGCTTTCCCCCTAATTCCCCTTTCTTTCTTGCTTCTTTTGCAGAGTTGAGAGTATGTTTCCTTGTTAATGAGATTCATCATGGCTTGGTGAAGCAAGGAAGATATACAAGAAGCAGTTTAGATACATATCGCTGACTCCATGGAATGGACATCCTGTATAAGCACTGAAAAGCGACACCACAACACTAAGATTTTAGGCACTCTTAAATGACCTGCCTCTAAAAGCCTCGGATGTAGCATCGTGCAATTAGGTTTTTCCTTATTTGCTTCATTGTACTACCTGTGTATATAGTTTTTACCTTTTATGTAGCACATAAACATTGGGGAAGGGAGGGGAGGGTGGGGCTTGGAGGGTATGAAGAACTTGCTTCAATTTATAGCAAGGAGAAAAAAAAAATGTCTGACTTGCATGAAGAGAACCTATTTGGGGGATGGTTTTGAGTTTTCTTTAAAGATGTAATGTCCCTTTCAGTGAGAACTGATACTTCATTTTTAAAATCATCAAGATTTTAGCACTGGCTACAAATAGTTGAATTTGTTTTTACACGAAGCTTATTTGGGAGTTCTGATGATTCCGTTTATATAGCAGCAAATGGCTTTAAAAAACAAACAAAACACCCCAGCAACAAACAACTATCCTTCTCAATACTTTTAGTCTCCCTTAAAATTGGAATTTACTAGTGAATTATTCAGCCGTTTGGTAATCACTCCAGGTAATTCTGGGCAAAAATCTGGGGTGTATAATGGGGATTTCTGAATGCTCAGAATTGGCCATGTCTGCTTTTCAAATTTGTTGAGAAAATTTTTTAGTTTTCCCTTTGGGCTGTGTAGACACAGTGAAAATAATTCTAAATCTCTGGATATTTTTAAAGATCTATAACTAACTTCACACACACACACGCACAAAATCATGGAATAATTTTAAATTTAAAGCTTCTCATTCTATATGTTAATTTACCCAAAGGAAAGTGGTGTTTTTAAAGAAAGGTGCACATAGAGAAAAGCACACTTCTGGAAGGAGTGAAATGGATAGTACATCTTTAAACAGTATTTCTTCATTGCCTGTGTATGAAACAAAAGCATTTGAAGTGTACCTGTGTACATAACTCTGTAAAGACACTGAAAAATTATACTAACTTATTTATGTTAAAAAGAGATTTTTTTTTTAATCTAGACAATATACGAGCCAAAGTGGCATGTCCTGTGCATTTGTAAATGCTGTATCGGGTAGAATAGGTCTTTCCCTTCTTCTGTTAAATAATATGGCTATGCTTAAAAGGTTGCATACTGAGCCAAGTATAATTTTTTGTAATGTGTGAAAAAGACGCCAATTATTGTTACACATCAAGTAATCAATAAAGAAAACTTCCATAGCTAAATATTGAGTGGAACTATAATGTGTTTTACTAAAGCTTCAGGCATTTGACCTGATATTCTGATAAAAATTTACACATATGTAATGTGAAATGACAAATAACTAGAAAATTAAGGCCCACAACAAAGATGTTCTATGTGGGTCCAAATGTAGTGACTATTTTTTACTTACTTGTCTATGGATGGACAAAGCTGTAGAGGTTGAAAATGGAAAAGCCACAGTTTCATATAAATAACACTGTCAGAGTCTCCCTTAGTTAAGCTATTTGTGTCTTTTAGGATATGAATGTCAGAACCCCAAATCCTTACATAAGTGTAGACTGATCACACATACGCAGGACTGAAAATGAAAGTAACATGACTTCTCTAAATTCTGTATTTACACATTCAAAGGGTTGTGAGGAACTAAAAGCAGTTGTTCAGACATCTAATCTACCAATCTTTTCCAAAATAGTCAAACATATGGGTCTTTAAATTGGTATGAATTCCACACTAGTTGAAGTAGGTTTCATCAAACTGGTCATCATACACAAATTTCTCAGTTTCTGAATATCCTGATGAGATCTATACACCCTGAACTAGTTCATCAAAATACCAAATCTGAGGGTTTAGGGTCCCTATAGGCACACAGTAGAGATATATATATTTTTTTACTTAAGAAAAAAATTGAAACTAGGCATTTTAAAGTCAGATTTACAAAATGATTCCTGTAATTCCACCTTCTCTTGTAAAATGTGGTTAGGGTGTAAAAGTAAATTATTTATTATAAGAATCTGCAAAAGGATAAAATGCAAAAATCTGAAGTTGTTTAATTTTTTTCACTCAAATACTAACACTTCCATCATTTCACCCCCAAAGGAGCTCTAAAGAAGACAATTTCAGCATTTTTGACCTGAAGATTTTTTTTTTAAGCAGAGTTAATTGTCTCCCGCTGCCTAGGTTCTTTGGTGGCTGGGCCACGTCCTTCAAGAAAGTATTATTTTAATTAGACTAAAGGTGTTTTTGTGATTCTGCTTAAAACACGCACGCAGGGTGTGTTGCTGGAAGACAGAGAGAGCAAGAAAAACAATTCAAAATGGGGAGGAAGGAGTGGAAGGTCGGAAAGTCATGAAATAAGATTAAAGATCCTTTGAGGTTAAAAAAAAAAGTACCGCCGACAGTCTCTTTAATAGAGGAATAAACATCCTCTTAATTGCTGCGTGTATCTCATTTTCCTTTTTATAAAGAGGTCTCTGATTTCACGGGAATTTTTAGAGGTTGCGTTTTAGGAATGCTGGGCCTGGAAGAGGAGGGTGCCCGCCGCGCCAGGCAAGTTCCCAGGAACGCAGCCACCACCGTGTCCTTCGTCCTTTGCACGTCTGTGTCAAGCCTCCCCAAAACGACCTCGCGGTTCGACCGTCCTCTCCCTGGACCCGGACTGGGGTGGGGTGGGGTCGTCGCAAAGGCCCCTTTGCGGGGATGCGGCCGCCGGCGCCGGCCACCCGCGGCCCCACCACCCCGGCCACTGCGCGGTCGCCTTCCCAAACTGTGCCGCAGCCCCTCTCCGGCTCGCCGCGGGGGCAGCCCTGCGATCGGGCTGGCTGGTGCCTCGGGACGAAAAGGCCACCAGGTCTCGCTCCTGGTTCGCCACTTGCAGCTCCCGCACCGCCCGGGTCGCTGCGCGCAGTTCCCGCGTCCGGGGCGCCCCCAGGCCGCGCCTCTGCCGGTGCAGCCCGGCTGGGCGCCTTCTCCGAAACTTTCCTCCTCCACCGTGAGTCCTCTGGGTTAAGGAAGCAGCGAACGCCCCCACTTTCCTACCCACGGCACCCCGCTGCCTCCTGAGCGGTGGGGGGATCGGATCGAAGGGGAGCACTTTTGGGGATTCGTGGTCCCTGCAGGGCAGCATCCCGCTCCCACCCCTACCCCAGGCTCCAATGATCCGCAGTCCCGCGCATTTCGAAAGGCTTCCCGGCTCGCCGGCGCGCAGGACCCGCCGAGAGCCGCGGCCGCTTTGGGGGTCGCCCCTGCCCTCGCCCCGTTTTGCAAAGTGCCCCCCAAACGCATCCCCGGTGGCCCAGCGCAGGGGGCCCGGCAGGGAAGAACTGCAGAAATGTGGGCCTGGGGGCGTGATGGGGGCGGGGAGGGGGACCGTGGACTTGAGGGGCGGGAGGGAGCGCAGCAGGCCACCGTGCGACCCCGGCCCCGCCGCACCGAGCGACCTTTCCCGGCCCTCGCCATTTCATCCTCCACCTCGCCAGCGCGCACGCCGGCGCTTCCTGCTCTGGGGATTTCGGAAGGTGTTTGAAGAGTTGGTCTAGGATCACCCATCTGTTTTTCTGAGTACGCACTTCTTTTGAATTTGCCATCGCCTCCACCTGGGCCACACCCTACGCCGGCCACCTCCAGTCCCCCACCCCCACCCCCGTCCTTCCCGCCCAAAAAAATAAGGCTAAAAACTCTGCACCCGAAGCTGGGGGCAGTGGGGGGCCAACGATCGTGGCTGAAAACCTCGGGGGACACCCTCTGATCTCGCTTGCGTCGGGGCTGGGACAGGGTGGGGTCAGCCGCAGGCCAACCCCGCAGAACCGAAAGTGCAAGGTTTCCACGGAAACTCCAGCCCCGGGGCTGCCGTCCCGGTCCCTGACCTGTCACGCGTGGGGACACGCACCACAGGCAGGAATCGGAAAGGGAGATCTAGAAAAGGCCATGGATGCTTTTGCGCGCGAAACCTCGACGCGCCTCCCGAGGGACGTGGAGCCCAGGCAGGGGCCGGCGCGCGGGCCGGGCATTGCATCACGGCGACCGCAGAAAATGGGCTCCGAACCGCGGCCACCATCATGGCGCTCGGGTCGGGCCGCCCTTCCCGCGCAGTCGGCGAGCGCTCGGGCCGCGGGTTTGCAAACATTTCCCCCGCTCGCCAGCGCCGGTCCTCCACCCCTTCTTCCTATTGTGTGCGCGCGCGTGTGCATGCATGCGTACGTGTGCATGCGTGCGTGTGTGTGTGTGTGTGTGTGTGTGTGTGTGTGTGTGTGCGCGCGCGCGCGCAGGGGAGAAGTTGGAGATTATTATTTTTTTCCTCTTTTTTCCCCTCCCGTGCTGGTGGTTGTAAACTTGATTGGCATTGGGTGCGCCCACTGACCCCGGCGCCGAGTCTACTGAAGATTTAAGGTGGATCCGAGAGGCCGCAGCTGCAGGCGGAGGCTGGCGCTGTAGCCGGTTTGGGGGGGGAAAAAAAAAGAAGAAGAAGAAGAAGAAAAAGAAAAGTCCTAACTCCTGCGCCCGCCGCGCTGAGCGAGCCCCCTGCGGTCCCGCGCCCCGCTGCCCCCGCCCACCGCCCTCTCCGTCCCCATTGGCCCGCGCCTGCAGTTTGAATTTTTTTTTGGATGCTTGTTTTCTTGCGAAAAATACTGTACCCTAGATCATGTGATGAAACTTACTTTCGGCAGCCCGAGGTGGGGTGCTGTAGTGGGTTTTGTGCAGGCGGGAGGGAGGGTGAGGATAGGCGGTGCTTGGGTTCTGAAAATTTCCCCCCAGCGCGGTTGACAGCCTGGGGCGGGCGGCTGCGGAGCAGCGGGAGAAGCTGCGCTGCCCGGGATGCAGGGTAACGCGACCATGGATGTCCAGGCGCGCCGCTGCACCGGCTGCTGCTCAGAGGCACCGGGAACGCGCGGGCGGCAGCTTGGCGAGGACGCACCTTCCCAGCCCTGGAAAGGTAGATTTGGGAAGGGCGGGAGGGCGAAGGCGTGGACAAGAACATCTTCCCGCCACCAAGGCAAGAAAACATCAGAAGAGATGGAAATTGCTCAAAAAATGTTATTACTTCCAGGGCCACTCAATCAGGATGCACCACGATTCAGGCAATCAGTGTCATTTTTTTTAACCGAATTTCAAAAAATGTGTTTCCTGTCTGATTTTCCAAAGTGTTTTTGAGGGAGGAATATGTTAAAACGGAGATAGGAAATAAAACTTTTTTAAGTGCCTTTGATTTCTTGGTCTGGAGATTCTTTTCATAGACGACTTTAGGATTTAGGATAATGTTATTTGTTATACAGGTCGAGTAGAATGACATCCTTTATTAATTAGAACCTAATTGTGCTTTACTTTACTGTGGACATTTTAAAAGTTTATAATAATTCAAGTTTATTCTCCAAATCGCTGTATCTGCAAATTAGTGAAGTTAGCATATAAACATACCTCTCTTTTTCTTTTCTTTTCTGTCAGTCTTCTAGTGTAGCAGATGATTTTAACCAGATGTCCAGCCCTAGTCTTATAACAGTTCCTAACCCATTGGTGACATTTTTTAGCTCAAAACTGCCCCCATCCTTTTTTTTTTTTTGCGGTACTGGGGATTGAACCCAGGGGCATTCTACCTCTGGGCTACACCCCCAGCCCTATTTTTTATTCTTTATTTTGAAACAGGTTCTCAATAAGTTGCGGAGGGCCTCACTAAGGAGCTGAGGCTGGTCGGGAACATGGATCCTCCCATCTCAGCCTCCCAAGTACTGGATTACAAGCGTGAGCCACCACGCCTGGCATCCCCAGTCCTTTTTAGCAGAGCAAACCTCTTAACTCTCCAGCCCACTAAGCTTCGTGAAGTATCATAACCCAACCTGTTTAAGCCTTCAGCCAGGCTCTGTCCCTGTAATCTCTTTGATCCCACCTCATAGAAGTACCCTAGCCATTCCAGACCTCCTGGGGACCCCACCCCCAAGCAGGGTGGACACTACCAGGAGACACTTGTGCCTTAATATAAGGAGGAGCTTTTTTTTTTTTTTTTTTGCAGTACTGGGGATTGAACCCAGGGACATTCCACCTCTAAGCTACACCCCCAGCCCTATTTTTTATTCTGAAACAGGGTCTCACTAAGTTGCAGAGGGCCTCACTAAGTAGCTGAGGCTGGGCACGAACCTGCCGGTCCTCCTGTCTCAACCTCCCAAGTACTGGGATTACAAGCGTGTGCCACCACGCCTGGCTAACAGGAGCTTTTTGAGTTAAGGACAGGCTAGCCTCAGGAAGCAGTGAGCTCTCCATCCCAGGAGGGAATCAAGCACTAGTCTGGATGACCCCTGGATAGGGACACTGTAGACAAGATTTGAATATCAAATGAGTATTCAAATGAGTTTCAAAGTTTGTTCCACACCCTGAGAAGATATTTCCAACCTTGGAATTTCTGGATTTCCACTTCCATGAGACCGGTTTCCTTGCTTCTTTCCATCTTGTAGGGTTGTACTGTTCCAAGAGCTCGTAGCCACATAGGGCTCTTGGGAACTTGAACGTGACTGGTCCAGTTTGGTGTGTCCTGGGAGTGTGACATGTATACCAGGTTTCCAAGAATTAGCATGAAAAAAAATTTTAAGTATCTCATTAATATTTAATAATTTTTATATTAATTATATCAAAATGGTAATATCTTTGGCATATTGGGTTAAATATTAAAATGAATTTTATCCAGTCCTTTTGACTTTTTTAGTGTGTTAACAGATCATTTTAATTTACAAATGTGGCTCAAGTTACATTTCTATTGGACATTGATATTCAACACCAACACCCAAAACAACTTGGGACCCTATCCTGAAGAGTGCTTTTGCCGGGTGTCATGGCTCACACCTGTAATCTCAGTACTTGGGAGGCTGAGACAGGAAGATTGCAGATTCAAGGACAGCCTCAGCAACTTAGCAAAGCCCTCAGCAACTTAGTGAGACCATGTTTCAAAATAAAAAATAAAAAGGACTGGGGGTGTAGCTTGGAGGTAGAATCCCCCTGGGTTCAATCCCCAGTAACAAAGAGAGAGAGAGAGAGAGAGAGAGAAAGCTCTCTAATAATACTAAGTAGTAATGGGAACTTCCAGCTGGTATCCTTTTTTTTTTTGCGGTACCAGGGATTGAACCCAGGGGTGTTCTACCTCCGAGCTACACCCCCGGCCCTATTTTTTATACTTTATTTGAAACCGGGTCTCACGAAGTTGCAGAGGGCCTCACTCAGTAGAGAGAAAGAGAGACAGGGAGGGAGAGACAGAGAGAGAGAGAGAGAGAGAGAGAGAGAGAGAGAGAGAG
>PVJS01044634.1:0-16573 GCA_004027185.1 Glis glis
CTGTATTTACATCCATTTTCCCGTCAAGGACATAATTTTGGTCTTCTTTATAACTAAAATTACATTGTGTGTATATACCACATTTTCTTTTTTTTTTTTTTTTTGCGGTACCGGGGATTGAACGCAGGGGTGTTCTACCTCCGTGATACGCCCCGGCCCTATTTTTATACTTTATTTTGAAACCGGGTCTCACGAAGTTGCGGAGGGCCTCACTAAGGAGAGAGAGAGAGAGAGAGACAGGGAGAGAGAGAGCGAGCTGAGGCTGGCCGCGAACCCGATTCCTCCGGTCTCCGCCTCCCAAAGTACTGGGATTACAAGCGTGTGCCACCACGCCCGGCATATACCACATTTTCTAACCATTCATTTCTTGATGAATACCTAGGTTCTGTCAAGAGTTATGGTTCCATAACTTGGCTATTGTGAATTTTACTGCCATAAACATTGCTGTATATTTATCACTATAGTATTCTGACCTTAATTCTTTTGGAAAGATACTGAAAAGTGTATAGGTTAGGTCAATTTCCATATCTAGAGTCCAATGACCAAAGGAGTAGTGATGTCCCTAGTAAAATAGCCTCTTAAACACCTATATGTTCCATAATGATTCTCAAAGTCCTTCCCCCAACAGACCTAGGTAATTGACTTAGGTAACTGTATAGTGAACAAAGAAGAATGATAAGACATTTTCTAGGGCTATTAGGCAAAGTTGGTATTGATATACAATGACCCACAGTGTCAGCACACTATCCTTATATTCTGATGTGTGACTCATAGTGGATTCACTGAGTCTACAAATAAACATAGTGATCACTTCCCTATGCCCCCCATCCCCTCACACACAATTGGAATTGATTTACTTGAAAATTGGAACAAACCCCACATCAGTGCACTGGTCTGTGAGTAAGACTGTTTATATTAGGGAAAACCAAATGGACACCTCTGAAACTGACTAAAAAGATAGTAAAACAAAAATAACATTTTACCATGGTGGGAAAGGATATATTGTAGGTCAGTGTTACCACTGAAATTATAAATAATTGAGGAGTAATTATATCCTTATTATAGCTCCATTTAATTTTCCTTTCTGGGTCTGGCAGAAACTGGATGACTCTTAATAAATGACTGTAGACTATTATAGTGTTAACAAAGTAATAATCTTGATTATAGATACTGTAAATTAATAAGCCTTCTGATACATTATATATTGCCATTGATTGAATGGATGTATTCTTTTCCATTCTAGATAGCAAAGACTATTAGAAATAGTTCTTGCTCACATGGGATGGACAGTGTTCATTTATAAATTTGTGACATGGCTATGAAAAACTTCCTTTCATCTTTCATAATGTGGTCTGAAGATATCTAGACCACTTACTATCCCATAGAACACCATACTTATCTATTGCATTGATAACATCATGTCAGTTGGACAGGACAGGAAAGAAGTGACTAATGGACTGAAGGTCTTCTTAAGACACATGCAATCCAGAGGGTGGGAAATAAACCTTAGGTTTCAGGGACCTGTAACTTCAATGACATTTTTAGGTTTCCAGTGGGTAAAAGCATTTAGGATATTCCCTCCAAAGTAAAAGACATATTGTTGCCTCCATTTTGAATCCCTCATACAAAGAAGGGAGCACAGTACTGGTGGCTATCTTTGTATTGTAGAATTTCACTCCTAGAAATACTGTTCCTCTCCATATATCTGTTGACATGGAAGTTTATCAGCTATGATTAGTGCCCTAGCAGGAAAATAAAGGCACTGGAGCTGGTCCAGACAACAATGCAGTCATCCTTATCACTTGAACCATATAATTCAATACTATAATATTGGGGCTATAAACATTGGGAGAGGATATTGTTTAGAGCATATGTTTCAGTGGGCTATTCACAGTATAAGACCTTGGCACCCTCAAACAATGTTTTGCCATTCATAGCAGAAAATAACATACATTTTAAGAAATAGCATCTGGACTGTTACTTGATTCTGGGAGAGACAGAAAACTTGGCCATGGTTTATCAAATAAACATGTATGCTTATGAGCTGCATTCTCTTAGATTCAACAAGTTATACTTTCATGAATGCCTAGCAGCAGTTCGTTATGATACAGAAATGTTTATCCTAAGGCAGGACCAGGAGAAACAAATAAGCTGTGTGAACTCATAGGCTAGAATTCTTGTCCAAAAGAGTTCCATCAGTTTCCCTTCCTTGGCTTGCACCCATGGATGTATGGCTGCTCCTGTAATATTTAGTGAAAGAAGAGGAAAAACCATGAGATTAATGAGATTAATTTATGGATTGGTTGACATGCTATAGGAATGCAAGGCCTTATAATACCATGGAAAAAATTTTTCTCATTGGTAGGTTCTACAAGAAATACAGTTGGTTTTTAACTTTATGTGTAGGGAGAAAGGACATGAAGTGATAATATATAGATTCCTGGACAGTGGTCAATGACTCAGTCTTTTAATAAGGGACCTGAAAGTAGTAGATGGAAGACAAAGATGTCTAAAGAAGAGACATGTGGACAGACATATGGGAGTGGACATGGAGTGTGAAAATATTCACTCCAGAAAGGTACTACAAACCAAATTGATGAAACTTGGTCAGTTGGCATTACTCAGCCTTTCTTATCAGTCACTCTGGAGGTACAGTAATGGGAATTTGAATGGCGAGGCCATGGTGGGAGAGATGGATGCTATATATGGGCCCAATAGTGTGAATGTGGACTTACACTAACCTAGTCATTGTTGTCTGTTAATATCTAATATGTCATCAACATGGTCAATTGACACCATTCTTAAAGGAGACAACTGATCATGCAGTTGCAGTATTGACCACTATCTTAGTCCATGTTGTGCTGATATCACAGAATGCCACAGATTGGACAATTTATAAACAATAGCAGTTTATTTGGCTCAAAGTTCTGGAGGTTGTGAAGTACATAAGATGGTACATCTGGCGAGGGTCTTCTTGCTGTATCATAACATGGTGGAAGGCATGATAGTGTAAGAGAGAGCAAGGGAGGGCTGAACACATTTCTGTAAAAAAAAACTCTTATGATCACAAACTACTCCTGCAATAACAACATTAATCCATCCATGGGAATAGAGCCCTTATGATTCAATCACTTCTGAATGGTCCCATCCTCAACACTATTGCATTGAAGATTAAGTTTCCAGGACTTAAACTTTGGGTGACATATTCAAACCATAGCATCCACATTGGACCCCTTTATTTTAAGGGTCCAGCAATTGATCCTAAAAAGGATAGATACTTATCAGACATGAATTTGCCCTACGTGCCTGCAGAGCCTCAGCCAGCACAATTGTCTGTGACCTTAAGTATTTCTTGATCCATAGGCCTGGTATTCCTCATAGAATACCATTTGAACAGATTTCCCACTTTGTAAATAAGAGGTGCAGTAGGAGCACATGGTCATATATTCCACTGACCATATCATGTAACACATCATCCAGCAGCAGATGACCTTATAGAACACTGGTACTACCTTCTAAACATGAAATTGAAGTGCCAGGTGAGAAGAAACACTTTCGAAAAATGGAATGCCATCTTTAGAAATACACTGTATTTCAGTGTGTTTTTTAAAACAGAATATCTGAATGACATTGAGTCTCTCTTATGATGGTACGTTTTTGACTATGAATAATTTCACTCTTAAAACAGAAGTATATATATTTATACAACTAAGAGATAAATTCAGCATTCTCTTAAGTTTCTATTTTCAGTCATCCTTTTAGATAAAATTACATAAAATTTTGTATTTTGCTTTATCCTCATTTATATTGTATAATCAACATTTCCAGACATTTTTCCAAATAAAATTTAAAGACTTGCACTTTGTGCAATCATATGAATGTTTCATAATTTATCTGATTCCCTTGTAGTTGAATGTTTAAATTTTTTCTCAGTTTTTTCAAATCTATACAACGATGCTGGGGAAAACAGCTTCATTCATTAATGTATATCTGTACTTCTTATTATTTCTTTATGATATAATCCACAAGTATAATTTCCATGTCATAATGTTTGAGAATTTTTAAGGCTGATATAGATTGATATTTCTTGCCATGCATTTATAAATTCTGTACTAATTTTTAGTCCCATAAGCAATATTGGGTTCTCACAATTGAGCATCATCATGGTTTTGCCTCTTTTAAAATTTAATAAGTGATATATAACATATCATTACTATTTAATTTGTATTTATTTGTTCATAATTTCCAATGTTTATTTTATACATTTACTCTCTATTTTGTGATATACATGGCCATGAATTGTGTTTAGTTCCTACTTTTTAAATCAGCATCTCAGTTTTTCTTATTAATATTTGAATAGTTTTAATTATAAAATAAAACATGCCTCTGAAATTTCCAAACAAGTAGTACACAAAGCAAAAATGCTCATTCCCCTCATGTAGCTATTATTGACTATTTTTTTATCCTATTCTTATTTCATGTAATATCTTTTTATCTGCAGTACTGGAGATTGAACTCAGGGTCTCACACATACTAGACAAGTACTCTACCACGGAGCTACATCCCCAGCCCTTTTTAGGTTATTTTGAGACAGGGTCTTGCTAAGTTGCCCAGGCTGGCCTCAATCCTGTGATCCTTCTGCCACAGCTTCCCTGAGTATCTAGGATTACAGGCACACGCCACCACCCCAGACCCATTTAACATTTTTTAACTTTATTCAACATTGAATTGAAAGACCATATAGTTTTGTATGCCCTTGAAAATAAAGAGGACAGATTTTATTCTGAAACAGAGACAGCATGTGCCTACCCATTCATTCATTCACTCATTTAGTAATTCATAAGTCTATTATTTTAATCAGTATTCCAGGGGGAAAACTTTGAAAATTTTCATCCCTGCCACTCTCCCAAAGCTGCTAGATTTTTGAAATTTAACTGTTAGAAAATCATTTTAGAAATGATTGGTCTGGGGTCAGTAGGTTCAACAGTAAATAGTTATACAAAAATCAAACAGCTGCCTCTCTCTATCTGTTCCATCCCCATCCCATTCATCTATATACATCAAGCAGGGCCTTGGGGAGAAATTCCTGTCCTAGAGCTCCTCATCTTTACTTCCCATTTCATAGCCCTTTGATTTATGTTGGGAAGGCCATGGCAAGGTTACATGAAATTTATTTTGAGGTGCAGAAGAATGGCTTTCCTCACCAGCTGCAGAAAAGAATCTCAAGGTACAATTTATTCCATTTCAACCTAAGCTGGGGTGAAATGAGTACCACCAGATTTATGCTGAATGGGAGAAGCTTTCTCTTCTGGGTTTCAGGTGGGTTTGGGGCTGGATGGGTTTGTCCCAGGGTCAGGACAATGATAGTAGGATTTCACAGGGCCTAGTTTAGGATGAAGCAGGTAAGTGGATCGTGCAAATTCAGGATTTCTTTAAAGTTTCAAACATCAGGGATTTTTACGTTGATTTAGAACTTTTTTTATGTTCATTTATTGGTGCATTGTAATTATAAATTTTGATATATGTCAGGGTATGAACATCATACATGCACACATTGCACATTTATTAATATTTCATTAAAATATTATTCATCTTGATTATGGAAATTTTTTATGGTCTTTAAAATTTTGTGTCCAGGGTGACTGCCTTTGTTGTCTCATCTTAATCCTAGTCCTGGCTCCATTGTTTGTCTATTTGTGGACTTCCCTAGTTCTTCCCATATTTACCAAAGCTGGATGATTCCCAAATCCACACCTAGTGGTCACTTTTGGAAAAAGTTTTGACTTTCTTCCATATCCACCTTCTCTAGCACTGGATGTACTGTACATGTTTGAGTATGTTTTGGTCTTTTTCAATCCTGTGACCACTCTGCTATTATCACCCATTTGGCACCAATGCTGGCAGAACAGTAAAACAATAGCAAAAGGTACAATGATCTTCAGAGACCTAAATAGATTAGTTTATGAATTTGGGTCAGGTGAGTTGAAGGTTGTAGGGAGCAGGATGCCTTCTTTCAAGGTTCTGAAGCTACAGAGCCCAACACAAGGTGTACTTTCTTAGGGGTTCTCAACATTGGCTACATATTACAGACACATGGAAAGCTTTAAAAATACCTATGCCTGGGTCTTATCTTTGGCTTTTTATTTAATTGACCTGGTATGTGGCCCAGTCATGGAGGATTTTTTTAAGTGCCTGGGATGGTATCAGTATATAACCAATCTTAAAACCTACTGCATATTTCTTTATCCAGAGGGCAGCTGAAAGCCATTCTTAAAAGTATGGGAAGCAGATTATTATGCATCTGATGAATCAACTGAACAGTATAGAAGGAATTTGGTAAAGAAATATCTACAGCCTAAATTGGTAGCAGTGGGAAGATTAGTGGGGAGCAGAACTCTGTCTTTCCACAAGATTTGGATAATGATATACCCCAATAATATTTATTATTGATATGGAAACTGTCTTCTTTTATTCCTACTGGGTGACCCAGTTTTTGTTAAGTTGTATTTTGGAGGTGAATTACTCACACATGTCTAATGTGAGTTTATAATAGTAACTTGGCAGCTCTCCAACTAATGTTTTTAGTATTCTGAGTCTATTAAGTAGCAAATGATGATCAATGCAAACTTCTCAGACTGAGGACTGAAAACCCTTCCATGTGCTACATAGTTTTCACAAGATTATCATAATTGTTAGAAACAGTTCATATTGATACATTTAGTAGGTTTATAATTTCCCTTTAAGGCAAGTGTGAGAAAATAATTTCCTAAGTAGGAAACGAATAAAATCTTTCATGATTTAATATGATTTATCAAGGTAATCAGACTTGGATTTTAAGAGTCTTATCAGTTGATTTTCTAAACATATTTTAAACATTTACCAAGGAAATTCTTCCAAAATATATATTCCTTTGGGTGCATACCTGTTTGATATTTTGGTTTGTGTTTTGAAAATCTTAAGAGACACATGATTCTGCTGCAACTTTCAAGCAAGAGTGTCAAATTTCTGTGGGCACCGGTTTCAGTTCCATAGCCATCAACTTCCGCCTTCAGAAAATCCATTTTATAGTGGGAAATCAGAGAGCACTAGTGTGGCAAGGGCCTGATATAGCTTTTCAGGTTGGCGATGACCATAACCACATGCAGAAGCTGAAATAGTTTCTATCTTCATTACCCTAATAGGATTTTGAGGACTATTAGGGTAATAAAGATTTATAGTTCCATTAGCCTCTCACTTTTATGCTAGACCAAAGCCACAGATCATTGAAGAAACAAAGGTTTCCAAATATTATGTAATTTTCACCAATGAGAACAATTTGGTTCCTTGCAACATATTCATTTTCAGTCTTTGCTGGGTAACCATAATTTTTTGTGGTCCAGATTATAGTGCTGAAAATAATCACCATATAATTCCCTATGCTGAGGTTTGTGAATTGCAGCTTTTGTTCTGTTGAGATGTCTTATAGTAAGTGGAGGGATAGGAAGCCATGGCTATTTTTCTTTCTTACATTTTAGAATTCTTCATAGAATAATATTTCTGAAACATTACACTAAAGTCAAAGGACTTCCATTAGAAAACTTTGGGTCATGATAACTTTCTAGGGAAACACTGATGAAGCATATTTCTGTCTTTTTTCACAATGACATAAGGGAAGTTTACCTGACACTCACTGTCTTGCAGCATGCACTCAGGGAGGTCACTTCTGTTTTTAGGGCTTCAGTTTTCATGTAGACCTACTGGAGTTGAACCAGATGATCACAAAGCTCCCACCCAACTCTAATATTTTATGATTTGTTTTCATTTTTGACTAAAATTTAGAGAATTCATGCATGCAGATTTTACTTCATATATAGGGAAAGAAAGTATTTTTTCTGACAACAAATTTAGCATAACAATTCTACAATATTCTTATCTTCATATATTTTAAATTTTTTTCTGAATAACTTAATGCACTTTGAAATTTCTTAAACTTCATTATCTTGCAAGCTAAGTTTAAGCTTTATTTCATTAATTTTCATCATATTGGTTTGAGCAGTGGTGCTAGAAAAGTTATTATCCTTGTTGCACAGATGGAAAAACCAGGCAAGTTAAATTACATTCTTCAAGCAATTGAAGAAAAAAGATCAAAGAATGAGGGCTAGGACTTGGCTGGTTAATGGAGGGGAAGAAGGAGACAAAAAGAGACTGCTGGCAGCCATAGTCAGGTATGAGGACAGTTGTCAGAGAGCTACTTGAAGGGAAAAGTAAGAAATAGGAGGTGGCCATGATCAGATTGGTCATGATTCTGTCTGTCCAGCCTAGACAATAAGAATCTAAGTAGTTGAAGGCCTTGCTAAGTTGCTGAGACTGGCTTGGAACCTGCGATCGTCCTGTCTCAGCCTCTTCCTGTCTGCGATCCTCCTGGGATTACAGGCATGTAATCGGACTCTATTTCTTTTTTTAAAAATGCATTTAAATTTCTATTTGAGAATTTTGAGACTTCTGTCCCTTGATAGTGTTTCAGTGTTGATAATGATTGATACTATCTCTAGATCCATGATTCTTCAACAACTAAACTCATTTACTTGACTTTCTGTCCTGGGTGTACAAGGAGCTTATTTTCTTAGCTCAAAATTGTTATATGAGATCTGTGAGAGTAGACAGGTCTTGTGGCCTAAACTATTCCCCAAATGACTCCATTTATCTATTTTTCTGCCTTCACCTCCTACCCCTGCTCCAATTCTGAAATCATCCCCTTGCTCTCTGGAATTTATGGTCAGCTGTCCACAACATATCCTATATCATCAACCTCTTCTCTAAAGGTTCCCTTCATTTTTCTGTTCTAATTAGAACCTGGCTCTCCTCTGAGGACACTGCTTCTGTGTAGCCATCTCAGGTTGTGGCTATTCCCCCTCCCCCCACATCTTCTATCTCAAAGGACCACAGGCTGAGAACCATTTTCCTCCTTTGGTTCCTAAGAAATCCTCACTTGGAATCCTACCTTTTCAGACTTTGCCACCCCTCCTCTTGGGTAATCTACTTTTATTGGTGCATTGTAATCGCCCATCGTAATGAAGTTCAGGGTAACAGGGGCATACATATACACAGCATTTGGTGAGCTTACTCCTGTCATAATTCTTGATTTTAATTTCCCTATGGATGATTCTCTTAAAATTCAAGACTCACAGCTTTGTAAACTTTTCTTCTCCAGAGGATTTTGCCTTCTACCCCACCTCAACCTTGCACCCCTATAATCCTAACCTAGACATTGTCATTAACAAAAACCAAAATCCTTTGTAATTTCAATTATATAATCATTCTTTGACCAACAAGCCCTTCCTTTCCAGCTCACCTTGTTTCCCAATGATGTTTTCCATCATTCATTTTCACAGGCTCTGAACCCATTAATCTACCAAATTTTTGTGTCCTTAAGCCCCTTCATGTTCTTATTTTCCTTGTTACTTACCTTAAATTCCACAATCCATCATTATAATCACTCACTTCTATATACTTTTGATTCCTTTCAGCCAGGTGTGGTGGTGCATGTCTGTAATTACAGTAGTTGGGAGGCTGAGACAAGAGGATCTTAGGTTTGAGGCCAGCTTCAGCAACTTAGTGAGACTCTTAGCAACTTAGCAAGACCCTGTTTCTAAATAAAATAGGGCTAGAGGTGTAGCTCAAAAGTAGAATGCCCCTAGGTTCAATCCCAGTATCAAAAAAGTCTTTGTTTCTCTTTCACTCTATCTATCCATCCAGAAAAAAGGAAAAAGAAAAACCACTGTTTAAATCATATTCCTTTCAGACTACTCCCCACCTACAGAATCAGTGGTGAATAGTCTGATTTAAACAGGGTTTTTCTTTTTCTTTTCTTTTCGCTTTTGATGTACAGAGAAACAAATGTGTATGTGGGCAAGGAAATAATATTTAGATAATTAAAACAGAACTATGAATATGTATATATACAAACACATGGAAAATTTCAACAGCACTATCAATTTGTAAAACACAGATTAAAATATAATGAAATTATCTTTCCCATGGAAGTGGGAATAATACATTATGAAAACCTAGTTAAACAATGAGAGTTATTTATCACAATACACATTAATGCAGTCCTTTCAGAAGCCACAATGAATTACAAGAGAGTAGTTGAAAAGGAGGCATAAGCACATCTATGCCTATAAAATGAAAACCTGAAGAAACTTAAATATATAATACCAAGCTTGAAAATAAATCATGCCATAGTCATTACAGAATGATACAGAACTATTAAATTGTTCATTATTAAAGTTATATAGAAAAACAGAAAAATGTTTGTGAAATAATGTTCTAAACGTATTTATTCATCTTTTTATATTATCATGCAACTATGTAAAATATATATAGCATATGGGTGAAAAAATGGATGTAAGCCCATGGGAAAAATTGTGGTATTGAAGAGAAGGGATCATGAGTACTTTCAGGAAATGATTGCAGGTTTATTTAATATTAAGTATTGCCTTAATTGAGGATTGACATATTTGTCAAACAGCAGGGTAGATTTTAACCCATTCTTCTTTGAGGCTATATAAGAGGTTTAACATCAAGTAAGACCTCAGCTTCTATTTTTAAATAATTCTATATTTATAAAAAAATCCCATTTCTATACTGTCTTTAGTTGCACCAATCTGTAAGTCTATTAATGATCCAGTAATATACTACCTTAATTACTGCAGATTTTTAATAAATTTTAGTAGCTGGTAGGGATAATATGCCCAAACACTCTTAGTTTTTTCAGAATTTTATTGGATAATGTTTAATGTTTATTTTCCACATATTTTCCACTCGTTTTATGAAATTTTCCGGTTGTTTAAATTTCAAGTGTGAGTGCATGAAATTTCTAGTTTAATTTAGAAGAATTGGCACTATTATTATGTGGTAGTTTCCTATCTGAAAGAAAATTCTGATTCTGTAGTTCCTGATGTCTCCTCTTATGTCCCTTAACTGAGTTTTTAGCTTTATTCAAGCATTTCTATGTATTCCTTATTGAGTTAATTTCCATGGGTTTTACATTTTATGGCTATTGGAGATAAAATATTTCCTTAATACTATTTTGAATCTGATTATCTCTTATCTATGGAAAAACTATTGATTTCTGTTATTGGCTATGGAGGCAGTCACCTCGCTGAAAAATTTTGTTAGATCTAATAGTTTCTCCATTTATTCTTTGGACTTGTTGAAGATAATTCCTATCATTTGCAAATAATATTAATTTTGATTTTTTTCTTTTGGATATTCATTTT
Source organism: Glis glis (assembly GCA_004027185.1). NCBI lineage: Eukaryota > Metazoa > Chordata > Mammalia > Rodentia > Gliridae > Glis > Glis glis. The sequence continues at coordinate 11,262 of PVJS01044634.1, forward strand.
TTGTGGATTCAGTTTTAATAAGTTCTTGCCTTGATCTCATCAAAATCCTGTTGGTCACTAAAGTCACTGAATTGTAGAACACATGTTATTGGTGTCATCACAGAGTTGTCATTAATTAAGCAGGTCATATGGTATGCTAGAACAGGCCAGACAGGCTTGGGTTTTTAGCTTGGGAATTCTGAATACAAATATTGAAGCTGGATGTGGTGGCACACACTTGTAATCCTAGTACTTGGGAGGCTGAGACACGAGGATCACCAGTTCGAGGACAGCCTCAGCAATTTAGTGAGGTTCTCAGCAACCTAGTGAGACCCTGTTTCCAAATAAGAAATAAAATCGGTCTCAGGGTGTAGCTCTGAGGTAGAATGCCTCTGGGTTCAATTCCCAATACCACACACATACACACACACATACAAAAAAAAAAAACAAATACTGAAATACATTGTGATTGTTCAATAGAGATGTGAAGTATAGTAACCATGTCAGTTTATCACGTCAGTGTCTTTATTTTCAATATGGCAAAAGCAAAAATTTATTTGTAGGTTAAAATATGCACTAAGACTGATATGGCACTGAAAGCACAGGTAACAAAAGCAAAAGTAGACAAATGGGGCTACATCAAACTTTAAACTTCTGCTCAGCATAGTAAACAATCAAGGTGAAAAGACAATCTACGGAATAGGAGAAAATATTTACAAATCACATATCAGATAAGAGGTTAGTATCCAGAATATATAAAGAACTCCTACAAATCAGAAATAACAAAAATAACCTGACTAAAAAAAGAGCAAATAACTTGAATAGACATTTCTCCAAAGAAGGTACACAAGTGACCAATAAGCATATGAAAAGATACTAAACATCTTGAATAATCAAGGAAATTGGATTCAAAACCATAAGATATCACCTCATACCTCTTAGAATAACTAACTATTGAAATACAAAGAAAGTCAAACATATAATACCCCCAGAAACTAACAAGTGTGTTGAGGTTGTAGAGAAATTAAAACCCTTGTACATGGTTGATGAGAATGTAAAATGATGCGGTCACTGTGAAAAACAGTATGATGTCCCTCAGAAATAAAAATAGAACTAATAAATGATTCAACAATCCTACTTTGGGAATATATCAAAAAAGAATTGAAAACAGGATATCAGATGTTCATTGTAGCATTATACACAATAGCTAAGATGTGAAAGCAAATTAAATGTCCCTCCGTTGGCAAATGGTTAAAGAAATGCAATGTTGCATACAATGGAGTATTATTCAGTATTAAAATCTTTTGTCTGGTTATAAAGTAGTTGATTGAGAAGGAAATTCTGTCAAATGATAAAACATAGATTAAGATCAGGGACATTATGCTAAATGAAGTAAGCCAACCATGCAAAGATTACACTTACATGATACCTAAAGTATTCAAACATATGGAAATAGAAAGTAGAATGGAAGTTGAAAGGGACTGGGAGAAAGGAAAATAGCAGAATCATTGCTCAATTTGCATAGTTTTAGTCATGCAAAATGAAGAAGTTCAGCTGGGCATGGTGGTACTTGGGAGGCTGAGACAGGAGGATCACAGATTCAAGACTAGCCTCAGCAACTTAGTTGGACTCTCAACAACCTAGCAAGAGCTTGTTTCAAAACAAAAAAAATAAAATAAGGTCTGGAGGTGTAGCTCACAGATAGAATGCCTTTGGGTTCAATCCCCAGTACTTGGAATAAAATAAAGAAAAGAAAAGAAAAAGAAAAAGAAAACATTCTTGAGATCTGTTATACAACATTATGCATATAGTTAATAATACTTTAACATACATTTAAATTGTTATAAGGGTGAATTTATGCTATGTGTTTTTAACCACAATAAAAATTATGCAGTAAAATTAACTATTTTATGTAGGAATGGGCACTTTTCCCCTTATCTCTCAACCACTCTAGCTAGCTCTATGCTTCTTTAACAAATGGCCAGATAGACAAAATGGAGCCCATAAAGAAAAAAGCTAGCCAACTGCTCTGGCAAGAAGAAAATAAACATGTTTCAAACATCATTTTCACTGTTACAGATAATACAATTTTTCTAGGATAATTAAATAAAATGAATCATTAGAAACTCTTTTCTCTTGGCTAAAATGATGTCACAGCCCTGATTTTTCTCTTATTTAAGCAATCTTTCATTTGTCTCCTTTTACCATTCCTTTAGTTTCTCTCTTTGGGTTTGTAACTATTGAAGTGCTCCAGGGTTATATCTGGGGCACTCTTCATACTCTCTCTATTCCTAAAAGATCTTATCCATCTCACTTGCTTCAAAAACTATTTACATGCTAATGGTGCCCAATGCTGTCTCTATCCCCTATTCTTTCACTTATTTCTAGATAGCACCTTGAAGGTCTCCACATGGAAATTCTATAGGGATCTCAAAAATCTACCCAATTGCTAAAACCAGAAATCAACGAGTATTTCATTACTGTTCATTCTCCCTCATTCTCATTTTCAAAACATCAGCAAATCACATCGATCCTATGTACCAATCTCGTCTTCGATCTGTCAAATTCTTCCTATCCTCATTTTCATCACATTTTTTAAGCTGAAATGCTTTCAAATCTAGACTGATCAATGTCCATGCCCACATCTAAGCTATGCAAACATTAAATATTTTAATATTGTTCCTTTTTAACTTCCTATGCTAGTAGTCATTCCCTTATCATTATCGTCTACATTTACAAACCATTTTATTTCTTTATGACAATTAGTTGTTTATGATTCATGTGGACAAAAGCTACATATGTCCTGCTCAGCATTATTACCTCCACACCTAGAGTTGTGCCAGGCTCATTGTAGATTTTTATTAAATTTTTTCATGAAAACATAAATATTTGAACACTTACAATATTTCAACAACTACTTGTGGTACTTGATATATGTTATCTTTTTTAACCTCCACCAGAATACTACAGAGTGTTTTTCTTCCCATTTTTACATTTGAGTGAACTGAAATTAGTATCATGTCCAAGGCCACATAGCTATAACATGTAATTTGGGATTTGGAACTTATTTCTGCCTGGTTATAGCACAGGTTGTTTAGAATGCAACCATGCTAGCATAGGATAAAATACCTGAAATTAGTAAACCAATGTCTTAGTTTGTCACATACCATTATTCTATGTTGGCAAGATGTATAAACTTTCTTGGCTTCCATTTATTCAAGTGCTTTCTTATGAACCTGTGAACAATGATAAATTAATCAAATTTTATAAAGCAATAACATTCATACAAATAGTTTTATATTTTTCAATATTTCTCAGAGTACTATTATTTGTAGTCTATGCATTTTTTCTCAATTTATTTCATGATTTATTCAGTAATGACTAAATCTGTCTCCCTTACTACTGGAAGTTTCAAAAATGTACCAGAGAAGAGCACCTCATTTTTTTTTCTTAAAGTCTGTGACCATTTCAGCCTCTTATCCCCAGCTGATACATGGTAATACTCACTGATTTTTTTCTATATAAAATTTCTCTCTAGCTGGGTGTAGTAGCGCAGGCTTGTAATCCCAGTATTTGGGAGGCTGACACAGGAGGATTGCAGGTTCGAGGCCAGCCTCAGCTACTTAGTGAGGCCCTCCGCAACTTAGTGAGACCCTGTTTCAAAACAAAAAAATTAAAAAATTGGGCTGGAGGTGTAGCTCAGAGGTAGAATGCTCCTGGGTTCAATCCTCAGCACCAAAATAAATAAATAAATAAATAAATAAATAAAATCTCTCTCTAGGTACTACTGAAAATTTACTAATGGGAACAAGATGATTATCTAGTGCGTTCTCTATTTTTGTTGCTTCTTAAAATAATGAGGTGAAATTGGACATCAGATGGGACACTGCTTTATGTTTATGGTCCTGTCAGTTCTCTTCTTTGAAAGTTCAGGGCTTCATTTTCAACCTGTAGAGAATTTTTTCCTTCATAGGCATAGTTTTCATCAGGATACCCAGAGTCAAATTGTATTCATATGAACAGAATGAACCCCTGACAACAGATTATATTAATTATATTGGAAATAATATATATGGTTTCAATGTAAATCAATCACCCAAATATTATTGGTAGCACATTCTAAATAATTTTATATATCTAGTGACTTTTGTATGATCCTCAAAGTATAGTCATAGCTCCCAGTGGTATTCCTCATTAGGTCAGTACTTCTAACTTTCTTTCTCTCTCTCTCTCTCTCTGAAGTAGGAATAAGGAAAAGTACTGTTAGCATGGTTATTTCCTACAGAAGATCAGAGAAAAAGGAAGTTGTAACCTAGATAGGCAAATTAAGGTTCTAAGGCACTATAAAAATGTCATTAACAAAACACCAAAACACTAAAGGTTACTTACTTAGCTTTAATATTTTATTTAATACACAATTTTCCTGATTATAATAGAAATATAATTAAATATGGTAGATTGAACATCCATGTTTAACTCTGCTCTTTTTCACAGCACACTAAAATGACAGGAAGAAAATATTCAAATCTGCAATAATGGAGAATATGGGTGAGAAAATGATACAAAAATGAATTGCTAAAATATTTGAAGATACAGAGATAACTAGTAACTGCATTAACACAATGAAGATAGGAGAAAAACACCATTCACAGTAGGGACTGTAAACAAGATGCAGGTTGACTATCCCATATCCAAACTGCTTGGAACCAGGAGTGTTTTGTATTTTTTTAGGCTTTTGGAAATATGCATATACACATTAAGGCATATTGAGGATGAGACCCAAGCCTAAACACAAAATTCATTTATATTTCATAAACATTTCATATACTTAGCCAAAGTTAACTTATTCTATATTTCTAGTGTGTATTTTGATTGTGACTTGTTACATGAGATCAAGTAAAATTTTCCACTTGTAGCATCATGTCAGTGCTCAGAAAGTTTTGGATTTTAGAGTAGTTCAGATCACATATGCTTAACCTGTATCATCTTTCTTAAGTTTGTAAGTTTCTGGAGATAAGAATGCTCCAACCTCCTGTTTTAGAGGTAGAAACCATGGGCAGCTGGGTGCTGTAACACATGCCTGTAATTTCAGTGGTTGGGAGGCTGAAACAGGAGAATTTCAGGTGTAAGGCCAACCTCAGCAACTTAGCAAGATTCTAAGCAACCTAGTGAGACCTATTTCCAAGCAAAAAAAATGAAGAGTTTGGGGTGTAGCTCAGAGGTAGAATGTCCCTGGGTTCAAACCCCAGTACTACACACACACACACACACACACACACAATGAGTGGTAGAAACCTGTTTGTCAGTCATCTAGCAACAGGGTGGGAAATGGG
>PVJS01044635.1:0-16572 GCA_004027185.1 Glis glis
TGGAAGTTAGACCAGAGACTGTGAAATTATTAGAGGAGGGCATAGGTTCAACACTCCAACATATAGGCACAGGTACAAACTTCCTCAACAAGACCCCCAAAGCTCAGGGAATTAAAACAAGAATAGGTGGGATGGCATTAAACTAAAAAGTTTCTGCACATCAAAGGAAACCATCAAGAGTCTAAAGAGAAAGCCTATGGAATGGGAGAAGATCTTTGCCAGCTATCCCTCTGACAGAGGACTAATATCCAGGCTATACAGAGAACTTAAAAGACTTTACACTAAAAAAAACAAATAATCCTATCAAGAAGTGGGCAACCAAATTGAATAGACACTTCATGAAAGAAGAGATACAAATGGCCAATAGATACATGAAAAAATGTTCAACATCATTAGCAATCAGGGAGATGCAAATCAAAACTACTCTGAGATTTCATCTAACCCCAATCAGAATGGCAATCATTAAGAAGTCAAAAAACAATAAATGTTGGTGAGGATGTGGGGAAGTAGGAACTCTCCTGCACTGTTGGTGGGAGTATAGAGTAGTTCAACCACTATGGAGATCAGTGTGGAGATTCCTCAGAAAACTGGGAATGGATCCACCATATGATCTGGCTATACCACTACTGGGTATCATTCTAAAAGGGGTTAAAACCAGAAAACTACAGTAATATATGCATACCCATGTTCATAGCAGCACAATTCACAATAGCCAAATTATGGAACCAACCTAGGTAATAATCCAGCAATAATCCAGCAACAGACAAATGGATTACAAAATTATGGGAAATACACACAAGGGAATTCTACTCAGCAATAAAGAAGAACAAAATAATATCATTTACAAGAAAATGGAAGGACCTGGAGAACATTATGTTAAGTGAGATAAGCCAGCCACAGTAGGAGAAGGGTCATATGTTTTCTCTAATATGTGCAAGCTAGGGAGTAGTTGGGATACAATAGGGACTCCAGACAATGGCGGAGAAGCCTCAGTGGAGCCAGGGAAGTGGTCTAAGGGAAGGGGATGGGGAAGAATGAAGTTCATCAATGGAATTACTAGCATTGACCATATGTACATATGAGAATATACCAACGTCAATTTCAGAACTCTGTACTGGGGGGAGGGAGAAGATGGGGGGGGCACCAAAAGCTGTGTGCATGTATGTTACTGTCAAATTGATGTCCACTGTGATGTGAGACTATAATGCACCAATAAAAGCACATAAAAAAATTCCTAGCTGGCTGTGGTGGCGCACGCTTGTAATCCCAGCAGTTGGGAGGTAGAGACCAGAGGATCTGGGTTCGCAGCCAGACTCGGCTACTTAGTGAGGCCCTCTGCAACTTAGTGAGACCCTGTTTCAAAACAAAAAATAAAAAATAGGTACCGCCAAAAAAAAAAAAGGGCTGGGGGTGTAGCTCAGAGGTAGAATGCCCCTGGGTTCAATCCCTGGTAACACACACACACACACACACACACACACACACACACACACACACCTAGCCTTCAGAGAAGTCCCATGGATAAAAGTCCAACAAGCATGAGCTCACAAGCAAATCAAGAGGAAAAGCCATGATCAGTGAGAGTAAATGCAAAGAGTAAGCTACAGAAAAGGATAAAATAACACAGACATTATAATACAACATAGAATATTTATGCTTAAAGACATCAAAGAAGTTATCAAACTTTTGTTGAAGAATTGAGATACTATCAAAATTGAGCAGAAATGCAAATTTCAAAAATAATTATTTATAAGAAGGGAAGAAATGTTGACTGAGCCGCTATCCTGAGGCTCAGGGACACAGGGCCTCCCTAAAGCTGAGGCTGAGGAGAAGAGAGAATTCCAGCCCACTGTTCCCTACCATGAATGTTGCAGAGTAACAAGTAGTAGTAGTAAGAAATGGCAAGAACACATAGAGACCCTGTGACACAAGCATGCAGGGCTGGCTAAAAGTGGAGGGTGCATCAGGAACACTGAGAAATTCGTCTGCACTGCAGGCCTCATACTAAGCTCAAGGATGTGTAACAGCAGCAGTCCACTGCTGTTGAAATCTGAAGTCTGCGGCACCGAAGGTAAGTAACTACGGCAACAACAAAATTCAAACCCAGCTCAACTAAGGACAGTACTGACACACTCTCCTATATTAAGGACCCAACAGAAAAAGAAATGTAACCATTTATGGGTACAGTTTGAGTATTCCTTATCTAAAATGCTCAGGACCAAAAGTGTTTCAGATTTCAGGGTTTTGTAGGTTTGTGTATATTTGCATAGACTTTACCAGTTGAGCATCCCTAATCTGAAAATCCAAAATCTGAAATGCTCCAATCTCCAAAGCATTCTTACAAAAAAGTTTCAGATTTTGGAGCATTTCAGATTTCACATTATCAGATTAGGGATGCTCTATCGGTATTAATTTGATTTACCTAAATCTTCATTGTTCTTTAACACACAATACCTGACATTCGATAAAAAATTACAAGACACAAAACAAGTTGGAGGCAGGAGAAAATCATCAACAGAAATTTCATCAAGAGAAAACAGTCAACAGAACCAGACCCTGAAATGGCCCAGATATGGTAAATACCAGACAAAATCTTTAAGATAACTATCATTAACATGATAGCATCCTAACCAAAATAGCATCAATGTGTATATAAAGAAGGGAGACTTCACCAGAGAGGAAAACTACACAGAAAAGTAAAATGGAAAATGTCTGAAATGTACAACAAAGCTATAGACTGGGAAAAAATATTTACAAAACCCACATCTGATAAAGGATTTGTATCCAGAACTCTGGCTACTTAATAAACAACCCAATAGAAGAGTTAGCAAACTCCTGAACAAACACTTCATAAAAGAAACTATTAATGGCCAATAGTTACATGAAAAAAACTTCGACAACAGTGCTTACCAGAGAAATGAAAATAAATCCACCCTCAGAAACTACTACATATCCACTAGAATGGCTAACATTAAAAAGATGGATAGTATCAAGTGCTGGCAAAGATGCAAAACAACTGGAACTCCCATGTATTGGTGGAGGGAATCCAAAATTGTACAGCCACCTTAGAAAACGATTTGGCAGTTTCTCATAAAGTGAAACACAAATTGACCTTATGATCTAACAATCCGATTCCAAGGCACCTATCCAAAAGAAATAAAAAATATGTCTGCACAAAAACTTGCCTATGGATTTTATAGCACTTTCATTGATAACAGCCATAAATTATAAACAATTCAACTGACCATCAACTGGTAAATAAATTTTCTAAAAATACTGTACATCCACACAATAGACTACTACTCAGAACCAAAATGATGAGCTACTGATACACCCAAAAACCTAGATGAATTTAAAAACATCTACCCCAGCCGGGCGTGGTGGCGCACGCTTGTAATCCTAGTACTTGGGAGGTGGAGACAGGAGGATCCAGGTTCGCGGCCAGACTCAGCTACTTAGTGAGGCCCTCCGCAACTTCATGAGACCCGGTTTCAAAATAAAGGATAAAAAACAGGGCTGGGGGTGTAGCGCGGAGGTAGAACGCCCCTGGGATCAATCCCTGGTACCACACACAAAAAAAATCTACCCCAAGTAAAATGAAGACAAAAGACTAACTACTCAGCCAGGTATGGTGGTGCACTTCTGTCATGCCTATACTTACAAAGCAGGATGATCACAGGTTCCAGACTAACCTCAGCAACTTAGAGAGACTCTCATCAACTTAGTAGACCCTGTTTCAAAATAAAATAATAAAATAGGGCTGGGGTGTGGCTTGGAGGTAGAATGCCCCAGAGTTCAATTAAAAAGACTAAATACTCTCTGATTTCATTTAAATGACCTTCTAGAAAAGACAAAACTTTGAGGAGAGAAAACAGATCAGTTGTCAGGTGCTGAGGGTTGGGGGATGGAAATGTTATTTTAAATAAAATTTATTCACTGAGCTTTCAAAACCTACTACAAATAAAAATGACATCTTTCACTGTTTTACTCGACAAATAGCTGAGTGCCCATGTTGTGGAATTTCCGATATAGAAATGAATTTTCTTTTATTTGCTCAAGGTTCAATGTCAGGAAACTAACGGTAACAAACTCATTTAATACAAGTTTACCACATGCAACTGAATGTTCAGAACTCAAAACTTTTCCAGTTTCTTACCAGATTATTACAAAAAATTCTCTGCTTTCTTGTGATAATTATATGCTTATTAGGGTGCACCACATGAAACTCAATGTAATCAACAAAATGGTTCTTTCCTGTGTTTCCCCGAACAAGGAGTCAGAATCAAACTACAAAAAAAATCAACGATGGTATCACACCTTTTCACTGTGATACAAAGGAATTGGTAACTAAATTTCTAGTCAAAATACCTGATATTTTTGGCAAATGTTTTTTTACTTTTCAAGAGTTTCCCCAACTTCTAGATTGAAATGTGTTATACACCTTTTAAATACAGACGGTACTATGGAGACAGCGGAATAGTGGTTTCATGGTTTTTTTTTTTTTGCGGTGCTGGGGATTGAACCCAGGAGCATTCTACCTCTGGGCTACACCCCTAGCCCTATTTTTTATTCTTTATTTTGAAACAGGGTCTCAGTAAGTTGCGGAGGCCTCACTAAGTAGCTGAGGCTGGCCGTGAACCCGGATCTTCTGGTCTCCGCCTCCCAAGTACTGGGATTACAAGCGTGCGCCACCACGCCCGGCTGGTTTCACATTTCTTAATGCCAGAACTCAAGGGTGACACAGTTGTTTCCATTTCAGCTAGGTCTTATTTAACTTCCATATTTATCATTAGTTGGAAACATATCAAATGCCTTCTTAAAAGATTTTCATTCAGATATTTCTTAACGGACTATCCTTTAGACAAAGAAGCTTTTTTTTTTTCGATATGGCAACCCCACAGGTAATTTTAGAAATAACTATAAATTTTGTGCTTTAACAGAATCCTATTTTTCAATAGGCCATTGGGTCTCTTATACCCTTCTAGTAGAAGATTTCCATGATCTGTTCTGATGGTATTTTGGCCTGGAGGTACAGCGGATTCCATAGTCGCTGACGTTTTCTTTGGTGCCCTGCATGAAGATGCTATTCAATAAACCACGCACACACCAAGACAGTGGAGCCACACAGCACTTCTCACAAAAGACCTCACTGCAGAGAAACACAATGCACACAAATTTAAAGTGTAAGTGGTGGAGCATTTTAATCCCCATTCATAGGAATTTTTTTTAAATCCCCAAATCTGGTCATACTCAAGGTTTAAAAACACAGTTTTCTATATTTTTAAAATTTTCTCAAATTGCACTCTAGTTTGTATTCTTTTGCTTTCTTGATTTCAGTGTGTGTGTGTGTGTGTGTGTGTGTGTGTGTGTTTTACTGGGGATTGGATCCAGGAGCATTCTACTTCTGAGCTACACCCCCAGCCCTATTTTATTTTTTATTCTGAAACAGGGTCTCACTAAGTTGGGGAGAGTGCTTTACTAAGTTGCTGAGGCTGGCCGCAAACCTGTAATCCTCCTGTATCAACCTCCCAAGTACTAGGATTACAAGTGTGTGCCCCCACACTCAGCTCGACTTCATCTTTGAAAACTGTATCAAATCTTAGAGTTATGGAATTTATCTTTAATAAAATGAATAACACTACAAAGGCTCATATTTAGAAATCCAAGTGGTATCAGACTTGAAATCAGTATAAATTCAATAACACTTATTTCAACTTTGTAAGTAAGTGAAATTTTACTGAAAGTACTCAATTACCCTCCAATGCCTTCAGCTATTTTCCAGTATGCAAGGGATTATCTAAGGTAAACTTGTGACACATAATCTTTGCAGGATCAATTTGTGCCAACAAATGAGCAAAACCTGAACACGGCATACGTAGGTTACTCTATACCTTCATTTTAATTGTTGAAACCTCAACACTGTCGATAATAGCAACCAACTTAACAATTTTCAGAAAATGAAAACCAGATGAAAATTCTTAGGTCATCATGAATCACACAGCAATGGAATTTAGCTCTGGGTCACCCCTGGGATTCTCCTGACCAGCATCAGGTTTGGTGCTTTGATTATTATAATCTAAGCCAGTAGTTCTCTACCACTGCTCCCTGCCGTCTTCCTAAATGAGGTGGGGTTAGGTAGGGGATGCCTGACCTCTTTAAAATGACATTTCTAAATTCTGGGGAGAAAGCGTAATACCAGTGCTTCTGAATTCAGTGGAGAAGGACAGGCACGAGAGAACTTGAGATACGGAGAGAAAAGCCCAAGCTCGGTATGTGAGCCCTTCTAAAAGTTACACATTTGAAGAGAACAACCTCCCCTCCAAAGAAACCTGGCAGCAAGCAGCAGGTTGGTCCCAAAGTACCAGGTCACACCAGAGTGGACACCACTGTTGTGCTACCACAGAGGACATGAAAATATGACAACCAAATCCAGCTACGAACACCCCCTTACAGCCTCCCACTCACGAGAAGTGACCTCTGCTCCACTTAGGGGAGACATGGACAAATAAAGAAAACCTGATAACAAAGATTCTTTTTTTAAAAAAGAATCTCAACCATTTCCTGAAAAAAGGATCTGTGGTTTGAAATATTTGAAAAGACACAAGGTGTGTAACATGTCAAATACATTTGTTTTCAACCTTGGCAGTACCTAGAATCACCAAGGGGGCTCTCTCCCCCTTCTCTCCCACCGTCCTGGGGAAGTGGAGCCATGAGGGTGGGGATGTGGTGCAGGGGCATCGCCTCTAGACTTGGCAACTGAGGAAGGGGGTACTGGGGAAGAACCATGGTGGCAGAGGAAAGGATTCCTCTGCTGTTGGAATATTGGTTACATTAAGCAAAATTAATTAATTGGACATAAAATTAATATACTGAGGATAATGGAAACCAGCCTTCTCGCCTTCTAAGAAGGTAGGCTAAAAAGAACACTGAGGAACTGGGTTAGAATTCTATGGGAATGTACTCATTTTCTTTAAATTATATAGTCACAGAGGGGTATGAAATTAGCCATTGATATGTGTGTGATATGCATGCACACATGGATACATTTCCTAATTCTGTCTAGTGAGAAAACCTAGAAGCAGTTATGCCCTAGTAGCAATGAAACCGCTGAGACCCAGACCTTGGTTTCTTGCTACTATCTTCTACTCACAAGACCAAAGATCCAGGCTGGGGCAGGGAAAATACAAGATAAGCCTGGGACACCTTTTTGTGCCAAAAAGGAAGAAAATGCTCAAGGAATGAAGGGAACATGTCAAAAGAAGATAGAAGCCAAGATGGAAGAGTTCCTAGACTATATCTGGGAAAATTTCAACATCAAAACGAATAATAAGATTATCAGATTATAATCCATGAATAAAGTAGAAATCCTTTAATCCATACTGATATAAATTAAACAAGTTAAGTCATAAATAGGGAATAAAAGAAAGCTTTTTCTTATGGAACGCCAACTAATATAGAATAATAAAAATAATTAACCACCATTTGGCAATTATCACGGCAGTAGTTTAAAAAATGAGGGGGCCATTGCTGAATGCTAAGGCCTATAGTTGAAAATTTAATGCAGAAAAAAAAATACCAGCATAGTATGAGAGCATGTTCTCACAAAATAATAATTAAATTCCAGGGGGTTAATGGTAACTTCAAAGGGGAAAAACTTAGCATTTCCTAATGTTGTGGTATAAAAGTGTCCCCCCACAATTTCTATGTTGAAACCATCGCCAATGTGATAGGATGAAGAAGTGGGGACTCCAAAGAGTAGTTAAGTCATGAGAGCACTCTTGTGAATGGGGTTAGTGACTTCATAGAAGAGGTGCAAGGGACTGTGCAAACTCTGACGCAGCCAGAAAACACTGTCTAAGAGGATGGGGACTCTCACTGGATCTGTGAGTTTGTAAATAACTTGTCTAAGATATTTTGTTATAGCAGCCCAAACCAACTCAATCACCTTGACTGGGTGATCACAGCTCACGTTGTCAGTGGTGGGACGAGCACAGCACATTTCCCAGTGTGATGCCCTGAGAAGAACAGGGGACAAGTGGCCAAGTTTGGTCTGGAAAACACAGGATGGTCCCAGTTCAGGGTTGTCCTACAGAATGAAATGCCTATCAGGGACACGAGGAACAGGGAAAAGACTGATGAGGACTGTGTTCCACACTGAAGAGGACTAAGGGAACACGACAACTGAATTCAACCCAGGTTCCTGTATATGATACAGGGCCAGAGAGGGAAAGAGAGACATTGTTGTGACACCTGGTGAAATCTGAACAGGGGATACGGTTTGTATGGTGGTTTAGGCGTCAGTGTTGATTTCCCGATTAATAATATCAAGTTGTTCTTTTTTTTAATCTTCCCATCTTCCCTTCCTTTCCTTTCTCTTCCTCTTCCAGGATGGAGATGTCAACATTCAAGGAAGAAGGACAGTATATAAATCTAATAGCCAATGGGCAAGGAAGACCAGAAGTGGGAGAGAAGTGCACAGAAGTGGAGATATACGGAGGAGGAGGCTACAGAGTGGTGATTGGAAATATATGAAATATATGTGTAGTAGTTAAGAGAGTCCTCTTCTTTGGGAGAGCTACACACTGTAGTATTTAAGGGAGAAAGAGTATCATGTCAGAAAAAAGACTACATAGACTGATGGGGGGAGGTCAATAAAATGTTAACTGGGAGCCGGGCGTGGTGGCACACGCTTGTAATCCCAGTACTTTAGGAGGCAGAGACCGGAGGATCTGGGTCCGCGGCCAGCCTCAGCGCTCTCTCTCTCTCTCTCTCTCTCTCTCTCTCTCTCTCTCCGTGTCTCTCTCTCTCTCTACTTAGTGAGGCCCTCTGCAACTTCATGAGACCCGGTTTCAAAATAAAGTATAAAAAAATAGGGCTGGGGGTGTAGTGCGGAGGTAGAACGCCCCTGGGTTCAATCCCCGGTACCGCAAAATAAATAAATAAAATGTTAACTGGGAAGGTGGCCCCTCATACCAATTAAATCTCCTGGGTGAAGATCAAGAACCAGTGCATTCTACGATACACAGCATCTGCTCAATAAATAGGTAATATTGCTATGTAAATTATTATATGTTGCATAACCTTACCCACCCTTAGGCAAACACAATTATGGACGCTGAGAATTCTGTTTTCAGAAAACAAACCTGAAAAAGCTGTGACCTGCCTTAAGCAGCAGAGATACAACACAAATGGTGAGGTTGACACTGTTGGTGGTGACAGCACTGAAGAGAGTATTAATGATGGTGAGAAAGCAAGGCTTTGGTCTCTCGGTGTTTATTAGTCTCACAAGTTAATTATAGACTTTGCTCTCAGATAAGCTACAAATTATTTAAACACATTACTTACTTCAAGAATCCTCAGAAATTCCAAATAAAATTTCAAATTAAATAACAAACAAACAGAAGCAAACGTTAACTGTCAGCTGTCTTGTGCCAAATGGGTTTAAGTAACTCTTTAAAACTTACATTTTTGTCATTTTTTTACTAAAAAAAAAACAAAAAAAGAAAGTTTATATAAAACAAGCTGGACCTATTAAACATGTCTCTATTTTCAGAGACAATTCTCTTCTTTGTCCAAGATCTTACTCCTCTTCTAGTTCCCCCTTCCCACAAAAAGTAGAGTTTTATAAATGGTTGAAAATTCACCTCTGTAATAAGACACAGTTGTAAATAACTTAAAAGTCCATCAAGCCGGGCGTGGTAGCGCATGCTTGTAATCCCAGTACTTGGGAGGCGGAGACTGGAGGCCTCCAAGTACTGGGGCAGCCTCAGCTACTTCGTGAGGGCCTCCACAACTTCGTGAGACCCGGTTTCAAAATAAAGTATATAAAAAAAAAAAGGGCCGGGGATGTAGCTTGGAGGTAGAATGCCCCTGGGTTCAATCCCCGGTACCGCAAAAAGAAAAAAAATTCCATCAACCAGGGACTGGATGAATCGCATATGCTGCACCCACACAATGTGATAATCTATAATGTGCAGCAGGATGAACACTGTGAGTGATCTCTACATACTCATCTGGCAGAAGTTCTCAGATACAGTGTTAAAGTTAACAATAACAAAGACAGTTGCAAAACTGGAAATGTTAATTACATGCTGTGAAAAGAGACTGAAGATCTTTTAATTTAAATATACCCTTTCCTACATTTTGAATCTTGGATACTATAAACATATTAACCCAGTAAAAAATGTTTAACATGCAAACAAAATAATTTTACTTTTAGAAAATCTTCCCACTTTAAGGTTACTTCCCTGGCTCCTACCTATTCTCACTCTTATCCATAAAATCACTGTGTCCATGTAAGTGGGTGCCAATTAAATCAAAGGAACATTCATTCTGTCAACAATGTTGAGCTCCTACTAAGGCACACAAAATTTCTCTGGAACACACACAAAAAAAGCAAGAACAGCGCCCCCTGCCCTGATCTGCACGTAGCACATGTACTGTAATGCAACACCGTGGTCCATGCAGACAAAAACCTTAGAATGGGCTGGGCACAGTGGCGCTCACCTGGAGTCCAGTACTTGGGAGGCTGAGACGGGAGGATCACAGGTTTGAAGCCAGCCTCAGCAATTTAGCAAGGCTCTCAGAACTTAGTGAGACCCTGTTTCAAAAATAAAATAGGGCTGGAGGTGTAGCTCAGCGGTAGAACATCCCTGGGTTCAATCCCCAGTACTACCAAAAAAAAAAAAAAAAATTCCAGAACGGTAGACAGTACTCTACAACAGAGTACTTCAGAAGACAGCAGTCACTTCCAGCTCCCTGTGATCAA
Source organism: Glis glis (assembly GCA_004027185.1). Taxonomy (NCBI): domain Eukaryota; kingdom Metazoa; phylum Chordata; class Mammalia; order Rodentia; family Gliridae; genus Glis; species Glis glis. The sequence continues at coordinate 10,769 of PVJS01044635.1, forward strand.
GGAAGACCTCATGAAAAAATGGCATTTGGGTTGGTCTTTCGAGAATAATGCATTATAGGCAAAAACAGAGATAGAGGAAGGGCATTCAAGTAGACGCAATGACATGTTGCGTTGCAGGTGAGGAGCAGCTGGCAGCCCATTGGAACAGCACCTGGTCAAAACAGAAATGTCAAGACAGACAAGGCTGGAGTGAGACTGGTGCAGGAGGCAGGGGTGCTTATAATTATCAGGTAAATCCCAGGCCAGGTCACTGCCCATCCACAATACATGCTCAACCTTGTAAATCATGATGGAGACATTGTCAAGATTATAAACCTTCTTTACGTCCAGATGCAACTAACCACCTGTAACTCACTAATGGTTGGAACGGTCCTGGTGGAGTGCGGAGGTATCACTTAACTCTGCTCTTTTGGCTGGCTGCAAAAATGTGATGTGAGAGAGAGAACTATATTCTCAGATCAAGTAACTCAAGGAATAAAAATCCTGGAAGTCCAAAGTTATTAAAACCTGTGTGATTTAAGTTATGATGTTTTCTTACTGAGGTCAAAACATGTGCTGGCTAAACCTGTATTTGCCAAGACAAGGAAAGAGCAATGATGCTTGTTAAAGGCTGCACAGGACCCTGATTTGAACAAGACCTGTGGACTGAACAGCTGGTAAATGAAAACCAGCGCAGCATTTTTTCCATGCTGGACTATTCTGAATTCAAACTTCACATATTTTGAAGAATTGGTGATCTACGTTTTCACGGAAATAAAGCTACTTTTCAGAAGAGGGGCGCACAGTTTGACGCTTACGGAAGAGGCATTAAATTTCTGCGACTGCTTTTGGTGTGCACAGTCTTAATGTGGGTCTGATTTATTGAGTATTTGTCCCAGCAGTGGGGCTCAGTTTCAAAAAGAACTGAAAACAAACCAGACCCACCAAGATGACGCAATATCCCTGGAATTTTGGAGACAACTCCATGAATCCCCAAACTATTTCTGGCTAACTTGGCCAAACTCAGGGCAGTGTTTATTTCTGTCCAGCTCAGTGAAAATGCATCCTCTTTTGTGAAATATGGCAGCTACCATCAGCTGCACAAACCATCAAAAATTAATTCATGCTGACTAAATATACTGAGCATTTCAGAGCATAATTTATTTTTTGAGTACTGTATTCTTGTTTACTTTATAAACTGTAATCAATGATTCACTCTCAGGTAATAACTATGCACTGATCTGTTTTCTCTATGATCCTTGTATTAGGGGTTAAAAGCCTTATTTTGTATGGCCAAAATATTCTTGCATACATAACAGGGTATCAAGGAAAGCTCTGCTCAGCCCCATGTGTACAGATTTACAATTTTGAAATTTTCCACTAAGCAAAGACCAATTTGAGAAAAGGAAAAAAAAATTTTACTAATCTCCAGTGCCTTTTTTTCTATTATACATACACTATATGCTTAAGATTTCTGAAATAAAGAAGTAAAAACAAACAATATTCCACCAGACAGTAATATTATACATTCTCCTCCCACAAAATTATGAAACAAAAAAAAGTTTAGCCAGGTGTGGTGGCTCACGCTTGTAATCCCAGTACTTTGGGAGGCGGAGACCGGAGGATCCGGGTTCGCGGCCAGCCTCAGCTCTCTCGCTCTCTCTCTCCCTGTCTCTCTCTCTCTCTCTCTCTCTCCTTAGTGAGGCCCTCCGCAACTTCGTGAGACCCGGTTTCAAAATAAAGTATAAAAAATAGGGCTGGGGGTGTAGCGCGGAGGTAGAACGCCCCTGCGTTCAATCCCCTGTACCGCAAAAAAAAAAAAAAAGTTTAACAAGGTAGTACTCTAAGTTCCCTTTCAACCTTAAAATTTTATATTTCTATTAAATATTTTAAAATTAATTCCAAAGTAATAAGCTATTTTATAACTGACCATTTTAGGAGGATAATGATAGAGAATTCCAAGCCAAAACAATGAGCGTTCATTGAATACCTATGATGGACACATTAAAACTCACCAAGATGACTATGCATCAGTAATCTTTCTGGTATCTACTATTATCGTGCAGGCATATGTGAGCACACATAGTTTCTTGGCTTTTGCTTTATGACAAATTACTATCATATGCTCAGCTTTATGAATAAAACACCTGGATGCTGGGTCTGGAGCCCCGGTCACTATCTAACAGGTTAACGCAGCTATTGCTAAGAGCCTCAAAACTTAGGACTCTCCAATTTCTACTTAATGCAAGTAGTAATGGTAAGTACTTTTTTTGAGCTTCAATTTTAGCTGAATTTGGTAAAATCACAAAATTTTAGAGCTGGCAAGATCATTATGTTCATCTAGTCGAGTGTCTTCATTTTATAGGTGAAATGGCTTCTGTAAGTAACACAGCTAAGCAGCCTTTTGTTCTAGGTACCAACACCTCCCACCCCCTTTCTCTTCTTACCTGTTTGGTATGAATTTCAAGCGTTCTTTCTGTCCCAATCTACTATGGAATTTGGAATGGGCATCTGGGTGGTCCTTTAAATTTTAATACCACCAAACTCTACTGAGTAATTAACATACCTTTCAACCATCTGACTCCTTTTACCTCAAGACTGAGTTCACTTTATCTTAGGCCTACCCTTGCAAAACCTAGAGCAAGATCTTAAAGTTTATAGAAAAGCTGTAGTCCTGCTCTTCCACTATAAATTTGGGGCCATAACTTATTTTCAACCACCACCACTATTTTAGGCAGCAGATTTTTTTTTAAAAAAAGTTTAAAGCCTCAAAAATACACACTGTATTCAGCTATACCACTCTGGATGTATGTGTCTCATTATGAGGATTGGATGTCTGAAAAAGCACACATGAAACAAAAACATAAAAAAAGAGAATCAAAGGAAAAAGTCCCAGAAGGAAAATTAGGAGAGAAGAATCATAAACGAGGCGGAGGATTGGAACATAGAATTTTATAGCACGGGGCTGGTACAGTCACTATCTTGGGCTACACATTTGACTTCTGCCTTTGTCAAGCTAAGAGAAAAATCACATTTGAAGAGGACTCACAGCCGTCCATAAGCTAAAAGCAAGTCACTCTATCAGGGTGGAAGGACAGAGGTTGCAGGCACTGAGATCTCATCTGCAAGCAATTTCCCCGGTGGTTCCTGTCTGTCATGCTGTGGGGACCGTCCTCCAAGAGACTGGTGTGTGCTGGGTCTTTCCTGCCCCATCTTTCAACATTGGCAGATGGCCTAGTGCCAAACAGAGACAAGACAGACAACCTGTCTCACACTGGGGAAGAAACACATGCCAAGAAGGCCAAAATCTCCCTTCGAGAGGAGTCTGGCTTCACCCCAGCTTCCAGACAAATGGGCAATTAAGGTCGCAAAGCTTACAGCCTGGTCACAATCATTTTAGCCTGGAAAGGGTTCAAGGCAGGGATTCCTCATCGCCTATGGAAGTAATCTCTTAGTTGGGGGTAGGGTGAAAAGGGAGCCTAGTAATTTTTTGGCCTCCAGAAAGCATGATTTAATCAACTCCAACAAAAATTTTGCTGTTAATATCATGCATCCTGTAAACTTTCAAGAACTGCAGTTGGTTTCATCTCTTCCTGCTGAGCCGTGTTTTCATCTTGACTTATTTTTAACAAGGGGAGATCCAGGTTAACTTTAAAAGCAGGGAGAATGAATGAGTGTGATGTGCTGCAAGTAATAAACGCAGTAATAAACAAGTCTGATTTTTCAACATAAAACCATTTCAGTAAAGCCTGCTCTGGGCCAGTGGTACAAAACAGCTCAAGGACCAGAATGAGAACCCCCAACAGCTCTACTTCAGCCACAAATAAGACAACTGAGGCCAATGTTTCATGGGTGATGGGCACCAGACATGGAAGACAGGGTCACCTGGTTAGACCACAAGCCCCTGGCATAGCCCAAATGATTGAAGGCTGATACAACCATAACCAGCTCTTAACTCAAAGCGAACCCCTCTCCAAGACCAGCTAGACTTACATCTCAGGACACATGGGGAAGGGGGGGTGGGGAGGAAGGAGAGTATGCACCCTGGGAATGGGGCACTGCTCTTGTCTCCCTTCAAACCTCTTCTAGAGCATCTCCTTTGTAGGTGGTGACTAGCATTTGTTAGGAAACAAAACAGAATAGAAAAATACTGGATTGAATTACATGTAAGTGTTATTTCACAAAACTTGTTTCACTTGTTTATTTTTATGTGGATTTATGTGTATGTAGTAGGTTAGATCGTAAAATGTATTTCTTATGGTTGCTTACAGTTAAAAAAAACTTTGAAAGCAATTTCTTTCAGTCTTGGGTGGTGGGCAGTACAATATGGTGGTGGTAACATGGTCTCAGAAACCAGATCACCTAGTACTGTACCTCTTAGTTTTCTGCATATGCAAAATGAGAAGAGTAGCCGTATCTCTATCGTGGGTTTGCTAGGATTCAAGGAGTTTATATATGGAAAGCCCATGGAATAGTGCCAATATAAATTAGCTATTAGGAGGAAGAAGGGATGGAAGGAAAAGCGAGCGTCTCCTCCTTACCTGGGTGCAGCGGCAATTCTCTCCACTACTTCTCTGACAAATGCTAATGGGGCTATGGATGGCCCTACAGGGAAGGTCTACAGGTACGAACTCTTGCAGAGTCTACGAACTTTCAAAAGACATCCATGAGGGTACCCCCTGCCTGCTTCAGGATGTCTCCTCATCCTCGAACAACAGCAAAATATCCGGTGCTGACTAGTTGCCGGACTCTACTCGCCAGGCAGGCAGGCTCTGTGGGTGGGTTCCCAGAGCACTCGAGCCCAGCTACCCTCAGTGGCTACGACATGCCCTGTGCTAAGCTGCTAGAGAGTGCCTTCTCAACCTTCCCAAGCCTCACACAGACAATGGGACTCACTGACAAGTCTGTCACTCAATGAGTTGTGCAACCAGGTCTCCTCACACACCTGCAATAACTCTCCCCCTCTTCTTCCCCTCTTTCATCTTTCCGGGGAGAAGGTGTGTGGGGAAGCTGGGTGGTGTACAGTGGCAGCTGTTGATATCAGAGCAGTTTCTGCCACCTCTTGCTGAGTGTGAAGGAGAAGTGTATGGCCTCAAGTGTGGGCAGGACTTCCAGAGCTCTCTGCAGAACGCCAGGGCCATGGGGCCCGCCACTTTGAGTCCTAGTTGCCAATTACAGTGTCACAAGTTAGGTCCTACTCAAGTCCTGTGATACTAATATGCACAGTGGAACGATCAAGAGAAAAGCAGAGGGGAAAGAGAGGAAAGAGAGATCAGAAATCCTCAGGATTAGGAGGAGAGACAGGGTAGCAAGCAGCACTATGCTCAGACGGGGGACAGGTCTGCAACAATGCAGTCATTCTGTACCTCAGCACTCTGAGGCTTAAAGCTATAGCGTCCTACAGCGGGGTGAGGATGACTAAATATGACACAGGGGACATCTCTACAGTAAGTAAACAAGTCCATGGTGGAGTGGCCAACATACGAAAGTACTGCGCATACCACTGAATAAAACTGTGTATGAGAAATGCCTTTTGGGGGCTGGGATTAGTTCAAAGGTCTCTCCAGCAAAGGGCAGAGGGAAACGACATTTAAAATGAGTGAACGCAGGAAAATGTTGAAGGATCAGCACAGTGCTGGGGCGCTGACAATGTGCCACGTGCTGCTGCATGCGAGAGCACGGCTCCGCAAGGAAAGGGGTGGACATATATTTATATACTGGCTTCGAAGCGCCACACCCTCTCCTGAAGCAGACGACTTCAGTGACACTCTACTATGGGACACTAATGCTGCCCTTCTTTTTTTTTTTTTTTTTCGGTACTGGGG
>PVJS01044636.1:0-16572 GCA_004027185.1 Glis glis
CCCAGGGGCGTTCTACCTCCGCGCTACACCCCCGGCCCTATTTTTTATACTTTATTTTGAAACCGGGTCTCACGAAGTTGCGGAGGGCCTCACTAAGGAGAGAGAGACAGAGAGAGAGAGAGAGAGAGAGAGAGAGAGAGAGCGCGCGCTGAGGCTGGCCGCGAACCCGGATCCTCCGGTCTGTGCCTCCCAAAGTACTGGGATTACAAGCGTGCGCCACCACGCCCGGCTTTAGTATCTTTCACTGTCTGGAAAGTCTAATAATTTTCAAAATAAAAGCTCTGGTTGTTGATGTGTGTCTCCTCATGCATCTTACCACTAACAGCAAGAAGAAGCCAGGTGGCGCCTTCCTCGCGTTGCTTGGAACTCTCTCCCTCAATGACCCAAGTCTTCCCTGAGCATTCTTCTCCCCACCATGCCGCAGGAGATGACTTGACTAAGCGTTCTCCCTCCCTCGGGTTCCAGTGACCTGCCCTGCACTTGTGCCTCACTTCCTCCTGCGCCTCACCAGCAGCGCCCTCAGTCCCCTCTGTGAGCACTCTCTCTGAGCCACTTCAGGTTATTTTCTACTATACAGCTCAAGATTCTTCTAGCCTCTGCCCAATTCCAAAGCCACTTTCATTTTCAGGCATTTGTTACGTCAGCACTCACTTCCATGTACCAAAATCTCCATTGATAGGCCTCATATAAGCCACTCACTGAGCTGAATTAAGAAAAATTAACATTAAGCCGGGTGTGGTGGCATGCACCTGTAATCCCAGTACTTGGGAGGCTGAGACAGGAGGATCGCAGGTTCAAGGCCAGCTTCAGCCACTTAGTGAGACCCTGTTTCAAAATAAAAAATAAAAATGACTGGAGGTGTAGCTTGGAGATAGAATGCCCCTGGGTTCAATCCCCAGTACCAGAAAAAAACAAAGAAAAATTAACATTCGATTCCCTTTGATCCTTCAAGTATTGAGTGAAAGCTTACCATTCTGCCAGCAGGATGTCAGGTGTAAGAACAGCTAGCTATTTGGCGGTAGTTATCTTTTTGGGCAAGGATGCTGCTGTGGTCCTGACCTTGTTAGTCCATCATCATGGACAGATTTGTTTTCTCTGCACATTTACATGCCTGGTATGGTTCAGTATCTCTGGCGAGTGAGTAGGATTCATTGAATTCTCTTGAAGCCCAGCCACTGGACATAGATGCTGGGGTTTCTGGGAAATATTAACATCAAGGAAGACACAATTGGGTGAGAGTGGCTTGGGGGTGTTAGGGATGGGATTTGGAGACGGGTTTGTGCTTTGTGAATCCTGACCCATCTGGAGACAGGGACTACCCACAGGCCCTTGGACCACTGCCCACATATGTCTTCCAGCAGCTGACCTTCAAGCAGCACGAGCAGATCCTGCGACGACTGTCCCCTGGAGTGGCAGCCAGGGAACCCAAGCATCGTGACACATGACAAGGAAGCTTCAGGCTGGCGAGCCCTCCTGGCAACACTGTTCTGCTTCTAACAAGCCATGTCGTCAGTGGGATGCTATGGCCTGTGTCCACTCCTGGGGACACGTCCTGAAGATGAGCCTTGAGACCCCAGCTGGGGGCCTCCACATCTCAGGAGTGCTGCTGGCCATTCATGCCTGGTCCTTACGAATCTGCAATGTTTCTCTACAGTAAACACCAAAATGACAAATCTGTAGATATTCGAGTTCCCCAAGGATCATGCCTGTCTAACTCAGTATGTATCTCAAGAGCTTAATCCAGCATGATGTCATGGGTGCCACAGGCACGTCCTCACATCCTAGTGTCCTTGCATTTCGGTTGACTGAGTGAATCACTCTTCTGCTTGGGAAAATGCTCCTGCCTGAGCAACAACCATCCTTAAAGATGCTTCTGTTTCATTCAGGCAAATTATTCCTCAGTTCTACCAAGATCCTAGTCTCCTCTGTTCATGTGATTATGTTCTTTCTCTTTTGAAGAATGCAGGTTTACTCCTTGCCTGTTAGAAACACTCTTGCACTCATAGGTGGTCCTTCCTCGTATTTATATCTGAGAGTCATTGTCCAGCTTTCTAATCAACTTAAAATTTGTCATCTGTTTTCCTTTTGGGGGTAAACAGGAAACAGGGATTCCAGAGACAGAGTTAAATGGGTAACAATTTTAGATGATGTGAAAAATAGACGATGTTGGAGTATCTGGCTAAGTAGAAAATGCTGATTCTTTAAAGAAAGATTCAGAAAGATAATTCTTATTAGCAGAGGCAAACTTACCATTTCTTTCTCCTCCTGTCTCTTGCTAGCAGCTGGGCTCTCCTCTCTTCTCCTAGAATGGCGAATGGTGCCCCCCATACAAGAGATAAGTCCACAAAATACCTGTGAATGTGACCTTAGTTGAAATAGGTCATTGCAGATGTACTTAAATTAGTGATCTTGAGATGAGAACATCCTGGTTGTAGGGTTGGCTTAAATCCAATGACAGGTGCCCTGGTAAGAGAAAGACAGAGAGAAACAGAAATACAGACACAAAGAAGAGAAGATGATTTGAAGACGCAGACAAAGGCTAGAGTTGTGAACCCCTAAGCCAAGGAATACCAAGGATTGGCAGCAACTCTCGGAGACTAAATGGATTCCTTCCTGTGGACTCCTGAAGGAACCAACCATGCTGACACCTTGATTTTGGACATGTAGTCTCCAGAACCTTGAAAGAATAAATTCTGGTTGTGGCGATTTGTTACAGCAGCTCTTGGAAACTAGTGAACAGGGCACGTGGCGGAGATGATCACCATTTGAGTATCATTTGGCACCGTGGGATAATCTGAGTTTCCTTCAAGAGAAACAATTGGGGATCAGAGGAAAGTATTTGGAGCTGGTGTCATGGGTCCAGCATGGCGACTGCAAGGACTTCAAAACCAAAGGAGCCAAGACAGGGGCTGAAGGCTGCCTTGGCCCAATAACACTGGGAATTTGGCCAAAAGAGGATGAGAGGAACGACTTCTCTCAGGAAAGACCAGCCCATGCTGCCTGGCTGGAAAACTAACACTTGCTGGGACAAGACTAATTTGTGCTTAGATAATTTGGGAGGAACATGGCCACAGCCACTGCCAGTGGAAAGACTGAATTAGAATTGGAAACTACCATTTTCCTCTCACTCAGAGACTTGGAATATATACTTCCCCCTTGGGTGCCATAAACAATCCACGCCAGTAATGCTGGTCAGAAACGAGGTGCCCATTCTGGGTGTATTTGGATTAAGAAACATTAGTCTAATACCTTGGCAGAGGCCCTTCTCGCCCCCAGTTGCTACAACTTTATGAGATAGAAGTCGAGAGCTAGAGTATTTGGGATTTTAAAAGCCAGGGCTCTCTGCAAATACTGGCACATCTTGGTCCCTGCAGGGAAAAATAATTGGAAATAGTCAATAGAGAAGGGGGGGGGGGAATGGCTACTCTCCACTCCTGGCCAGTCGTACTGGAGAAGCTGTGGACTTTCCTAATGATACAGTCAGAGCCTCTGGAGGGGCCAGAGGATCTGAATTCTAGCCAGGGACAAGCTTATAGAGGTGCGGTCTTCACTGGGCTAGAACAGCCTACTAAAGCAGAGGACAGAGAGCCCAGGCTCATGGCCATGAGACTGGGTTCCACCTTCAGCTGTGTTACTAATTTCCCTCCCTTCCTCTCTTTCTCCTCCTCCTCATCCTCCTCGTCCTTGTCCTCCTTGTCCTCCTCGTCCTCGTCCTCCTCCTCCTCCTCCTCCTCATCCTCTTCGTCCTTATGTTCATTCATGTATACATTCAGGATTACTTTTGAGCTCAATGATTTTATATGATAATGTCTTTAACTTCAAAATTCTCAGTTGAAGTGAGACACAAACTAATATGTATATAGGACAGGGATGATGGAGGCATTTACAATTTTAAACATCATTCTTGATAGTTTATGATTTTCTTTCCCTATAAAATGAAGTTGATATCACCAAACTCATGAGGTTGTTACTGGGATTAGATGAGGTGTAAAATGCATGGCATAACTTTGCTGGTCCCCCAATGGCTTTGATCATTATTATTTTATATACTTTTATTGGTGCACTATAATTATACATTGTAATGAGGTTCAATGTGATTCAAACATACACATGCAGCACTTGGTGAGTTTCCGTCTGGATTCCCCCTCCTCATTTCTCTGTACACGTTAGCGTGATTGGTAGTGATACCTTCATATATGGACATAGCATTATTTGAACTGTTTCCTTTCTCAATCCTCCTTTTTCTCTTTTCCATCTCCCTTCCCCAGTCTCCTTCCACTATTCTACTGGTCTCTCTCCTCATTTCCTTAGTATCTTTTCAAAAGAATTAAAGTCAGAATATAGTGATACATATATACCCATGTTTATAGCAGCATGATTCACAATAGCTAAATTATAGAACCAACCTAGGTGTCTATCAACAGATGAATGAATAAAGAAAATGTATACCCAATGGAGTTTTACTCAGCCATAAAGAAGAACAAAATTAAGCCATTTGCAGAAAATGGATGGAACTAGAGAATATCACGCTGAGATCAGTCAGACTCAGAAAGCCAAGGGTCATATGTTTTCTCTCATCTGTAGGAGCTAGAGAGAAAATAGGAAACAAAAGGGACTTCAGATAAATGAGATCATTATTTTTCAAGGAGCTTTCCAAATATTCTTCAATAAGATGACTTAACAAGGTGTTATGTTCCTCTCTGGTGGCTTTGGTAACATACACCTGTGTGACATGTGATAGCTACAGCATTCCTCTTTATCATCAAATGAAAATTTCACCTAGGGAATATTTTTAGATATTTTTCTTCATGCCCCATGAGGAGAGTGAGTCCAACTTGAAATCCCTGAGTAGCGGCTTTTGTTGCCTTTGAAAAAGAAAAAGTGACGAAGCACTCTGTAGAATATTTCTTAAAGAGGGCTGGAAAACTTGACTTGACCCCACACGATCCTAAAGCTCTCTTGGAACCTCAATGACTGTGAGTGACACATTCCTAAAAGGAGAGATTACAGGAGTCTTTTAGAGCATTAAAAAGTCCCTACTCATAAACTTTTCTGATGCCTGAAAACCATCACCATTACTACTATTTCCTGTTCTTTTCAGATTCACCCTAGAATCCTGCTCAACAATTCTGGGCTTTGATGTCTGAGATTTGGTAACAGTCTGTGGCTCATTATTGTGACTAGAAACCAGATAATGAAATTTGTGTTTGGCTTAACTACTAGGGAAAAGAACGTGGAGAAATGAGCCACATGTATTCTCCTTTGATCAGATGTCACCGTTATGAATAATAGAAATCCTGGTTTAGTTGAAGAGTTGACCAAATAGCACGGGGTTACTAAGTTACTCCAAAGTAAACAAACATGCTTCTTTGCTGTTTTCATGATTTCTTTACACAAACACATTTTTAAAAGTTATATATATATATTTGGCACTGGGGATTGAACCCAGGGGCATTCTACCTCCGAGCTACACCCCCAGCCCTATTTTTTATTCTTTATTTTGAAACAGGGTCTCACTAAGTTGTGGAGGCCTCACTAAGTAGCTGAGGCTGGCCGTGAACCCAGATCCTCTGGTTTCAGCCTCCCATGTACTGGGATTACAGGCGTGTGCCACCATGCCCGGCAAAAAGTTTTATATTTTAATGGTATGAATTTCAGTACCACTGGTGAAACTTAATGACAGTTTATGAACATGAATTGGTAGATTATTTATAAGAGAAACTTCAGAAACGGCTGGAGAATGTATCATGAACGTGTAGGTGTCCTTAAGGAGACTGTCCCAGGATCCAGCCATGGAAGAAGCGAGATGTAAACCCACCGAGAGCCCATGGAGGAAGACTGGATAATGGACCTGGGAGAAACTTATGTGAGATCTGACTTTTCCATATCATCTTCTTCTAAGTTCTGGATAAATTGACTTTATTTGCCTAAACGCTGATTAATTTAATCATAGCATAGGATTACTGGGGTCTCTTTCCTTTCTGTCGTCTTTTCCTTACATCCGGATGTTTGCATATTTCGTTATCATTCACATGAATACCAAAGGATGAAGATTATAATACCGAAGACATTTACAGCAAGACAGGAATCTGATGGTCATTTTCAGGTTGACTTTCTTCATTTTTAAAACGGGAATCAAATTCCCTACTTCATAGGATTGTTCTGAGGATTAAAAAGGATAATATGTGTGTTCAACATAGTGCCTGGTACAAAGTAAGACTAACAAATATGAATTGCAAACCATTTTTACCTTTTTTTGGGTATTGGAGATTGAACCAAGGGACATTCTACCTCTGAGCTATACCTCTATCCCTATTTTTTTTTTAAATTTTATAACAGTGTCTTGCTAAGCTGCTGAGGCTGACCTTGAACCTGCGATCCTCCTGTCTCAGCCTTCCAAGTGCAGGTGTGCCCCACCACACCCAGCTAATTGCAAACCATTTTATGTGAATTTGTTTTGTTGGTTGAGGGGAAGAGGGGGTTGAAAGACTGGCTGAAATGAGGCTTTGGTTTTATGTTTCCAGCAGCCTCTCTTGAATTTGCTTCTCAGAGATTTTCTCATGAACCAACCCCACATAACCATGCTCCTGAACTTCCTAACGTAAATACGGGGATATTGGTTTAGCAAGTTAAGCACCACCTTCCCTGTCATAGCAGCCTCGTGTGATGAAAGCTTGCAGTGGAGGGATTCCGCTCTCATTGTACCAGATGGGATGGGCTGCAAGCAAAGGAAACAGCGGCTCACATAATGTAAGCACTTGCTGGGCATGGTGGCACATGCCTCTAATCCCAGTACTTGGGAGACTGAGACAGGAGGATCGTAGGTTTGAGGCCAGCCTCCGCAATTTAGCAAGACCCTCAGCAACTTAGTGACATCCTGTTTCAAAATAAAAAATAAAAGGGACTATATAGCTCAGAGGTGGAATGCCTCTCTGGGTTCAATCTCCAGTCCCCCCCCCCATTATAAATTAATGTAATAAGACATCTGAGTGTTGGTTAATTTAGTGCATCAGTGGGGTCCGGGGACTTTACTCTTGCCACTCTGCTGTCCTTATCACCCCGACTTTTGTTCACAGGCTTGTCTCCTCATGCATGCGCGACGGCTGCCACATCTCCAGGCGTCATGCCCTCAGACTATTGCATCAAGAAAGAAGAAGGGTCCCCTCATCGGTCTCTTCATCTGAGAGGAAATTCTTTTCTAGAAAGCTCTGAGGAGATCTCCCTGTCTTTGCTTGAGTTCCCCATAATGAAGAGCATGAGTAAAAATCTTAGATCTTTTTTTTTTTTTTTTTTTGCGGTACCGGGGATTGAACGCAGGGGCGTTCTACCTCTGTGCTATGCCCCCGGCCCTATTTTTTATACTTTATTTTGAAACTGGGTCTCACGAAGTTGCGGAGGGCCTAAGTAGCTGAGGCTGGCCGCGAACCCAGATGCTCCAGTCTCTGCCTCCCAAAGTACTGGGATTACAAGCGTGTGCCACCACGCCCGGCTAGTTTTAGATCTTAAAGGATGGAGCAAGAGAAAGAATGAAGAGCCTAAACAGGTAACAAAGATGAATAATAATGGTGAATTTCGTCTAATTGCAACCCTAGTAGTCTTCTAGAGTGTATAAGGCCGTGTGTGTGTGTGTGTGTGTGTGTGTGTGTGTGTACATTCATTCATCCATTTCACTTATTCATATATCAAGTCAGTAAGTATTGAGCACCTGCTGTGCTGGGTGCCGAAGATTCTACGACCAATGTGACGTGTCCCTCTCTGCACAGGCCTGTCAGCCCTTTACGGTCCCTCCCTCCGTCCCCACCTTGTTGGCAACAGTGTTTTCCATCCTGTAGCTTTTCAGCCGGCCTGGACACCTCCTAGCCTGGGCTCAACCCAACTGTCTTCTTCCTGTACCTTTGCTGGCCTGGGTCACTGACGGCTGCCAGACAATCACGCAGACCAGGGAGGTGCCGCCTCTGCAGATGTGCAGTTTCAGTTCGGTCTGCATCCACGCTGGCGAATGACACTCAGCTCAGACCCTCAATCTCCATTCCCCTCAGGGAATATTTGAAACCCTTACTGTTTTCTATGAATTTTCCCAACCCATCCTTTCTTTCCATTTTAGAGAGAAAACATAAACCATAAAATGTATACTTCCTAAACTTCTCATTGGTCTGTCTCTGGCCGACTCATCTGCTTGCTTATTGGACTCCATTTTGGCACCATGTCATTGTCTTTTGGTAAGAAATAATATGAGCCCAAGCACTTAGTCTTCCTTCCTTCCTTCCTTCCTTCCTTCCTTCCTTCCTTCCTTCCTTCCTTTTCTTCTTCTTCTTCTTCTTCTTCTTCTTCTTCTTCTTCTTCTCTCTCTCTCTCTCTCTCTCTCTCTCTCTCTCTTTCTTTTTCTTTCTTTCGATACTGGGAATTGAACCCAGGGGCATTCTACCGCCGAGCTACACCCCCAGCTCTGTTTTGTTTTCTTCTTTATTTTGAAACAGGGTCTTACTAAGTTGCAGAGGGCCTCACTAAGTAGCTGAGGCTGGCCGCGAACCTGGGATCCTCCTGTCTCAGCCTCCCAAGTACTGGGATTTATAAGCGTGCGCCACCACACCCAGCTAGTCTTATGCTTTCTAATGAGATGATGTGGGGAATACAGTTCATCACATTGTGAGGGACCAGGGGGAAGTTCTCTCAGGTCCCAGAACCAGGAATAGCTGTGATCCTTCTGAACAACTTAATTTCACATAGATTATATAAAATATGTGTCTATTTCATCTATCTACCTACCTGCCTACTTATACATCTCCTTATGGATATTTAAATCTGTGTGTGTGTGTGTGTGTGTGTGTGTGTGTGTGTGTGTGTGTTACTGGGGATTGAACCCAGGGGTGCTCTACCATTAAGCTACATTCCCAAACCTTTTTATTTTGTATTTTAAGACAGAGTCTAGCTAAGTTGCCCAGGCTGGCCTCAAACTTGTGATCCTCCTGCCTCAGCTTCTGGAGTCACTGGGATCACAGGTGTGATCCTCCATGCCGGGAGATGTTTAAATCTTCTCCAGAACTTTGCTTTGGATGAAAGAAACCTCGGAATTAAATCTGTGCTTTATGGCAGTAATAAGAGCACGTGTTGACTGTATGCATGCTCAGGAAAACATACCAGAAGAGGATCTGGCCCCTGGCTCAGGAAAGAACAGAAGCATTTTTGTAGCAAACTGAGCCCTGGCCTGGGAGACTGGCACTTAGGGTCGGCTTCCAGCTCTGCCCCTTGTTGGCAGTGTATTAATCTACTTCCTTGGCTAGTAATATTATCCTTCTTCAAGTTTCAACTGTGCCTTCTCGTTCACTGTAAACTCAGTACCTGTTTTTCATGAAAGATCTTTTAAACGTGGTGTAACTTTGGGCTCATGTCATGGGGGTATCAGAAGCCATTTGAACAAGAAGCCCTCACAAGGTAATTAGAAAGCAGCAAGAAAGTGATGCTTAAAGTTTTATCTTTTCTGTTAGAAACACAAGGCTTGTCTTCACTATGTGTTGTGTCGCAGCCTCCAGCCATGGAGGATTAGAGGGGTCTCCTCAACAGTTAATTAAAAAGGAAATAAATCATGTGGGATTTAAAGCCTCTCAGGGAATGAGTCACAATGTCACAAGATGATGGAATATGTTAGAACTCACTTTGTGTTTTTGCAGGAGATGAAATAGGATATCATAACATTGCTCAAATGAAAGACAATACTTTGAGGCTTTTCAATGTTTCTGTGGCTCTGTTTCCTAGGAAGGCACCCGGATGCATGAGTTGTGCCAGGAGCAACATTTTAGTCAAACCATTTGTTTAACAGTTGGGGGTGTCTGCCTGGTGGTATGTTTTCAGTAACTTATAACCTTGCTTGCTTTGCTGACAAAATATTTACTCCTATGCTGAAATGCTGCCTTTCTTCCTATGGCCTGAATATGAATTAAATGACCTTTCATTCTTTGTAGGAGTAGTTCACTTTGTAGATGATTTGTGTTTTGATACCAATTTACAGAAACTGCTCTATGTGAAGCGTGTTTTTTGAGTCGCTGTTTCTGTCTCCTCTTTCCCAAGAAAAGGACATGTTTCGCTTCCTTTCTCCCAGCGCTCGGCCTCTCCCAGGAGGAAACATTTGGAGGCAGCTCCTCCTTCTAAGTGTGGTATTTGACTCAAAAACTATCCCAAGAAAATGATTGTGTTTCAAGATCCCAGGAGGCCTGCTACTCTGCCAGAAAGATTTCCCTGAGCTTGAGGAGTTCCTCGGAGTCAGAGGTCCTAGTGATCGTGGTCCATTGTCTATCCAGGCCCCATTTCCTTCCTCCACTTCCTGCCTCCCACACAATCCTGAAGCTCTGCTCTAAGTGGTAGGTCCCAGTTCATGAGAGCCAGTTAGGGAATTCTATCATGCTTGTCAATGATTGGTTCAGGGGCCGGCATCTGAACTAAGGGGGCCCAATCAGACTGAAGGGAATGACTTATTCCAGGATAGGGAGACGGACCTTCAGAGAAAGCCCATGGCTCCATTTGCTGCTGCAGCCGTTTGCCACCATAAGGACAGCCTCTGTACAAGGACAAAGGAAGCTGGATTTTTCTTGTCAGGTCCTTTGTCTCATGAAAATAGATAAATGAAGTCCACAGACAATAGAAGGGTAAGCGTAAGAGTATAGAATTTACTTTAAGCCAGGAAAGAGTGGAAGTGTAACAACCTATTGGCTGTGGCAAACACTGGGGCCTTTTGGCACTATCTGGGAGTCACCCAGACCAGGTGCCAGCAATGGCACACCGCTAGTCCCCAGTGCCCATGAGAAACACGACCACAGAGGAAGAGAACAGCAGCATTCCCATGCAGGGGAGGGGTCCCGAAAGAAGGGTTGCCATTGATGCTCTTGGGAGACCAGTGTTCATCCTATTTTGCAACTCCCCAATTTGTTCCCTGTGATCGATCTGATTTGGATCCTGGGACCCAATGTCCACGGTCCAGTTTCAATCCTTAATTTGAATGTCTATCTTTTAGAGTCCCCTGTGATTGGCCCAACTCTGGCCTTTTCTGGTTTCAATTCTTCATTTGCATCTTCACTATAATTGATCCTTTTAGCGTCTAGTTTGAATCCCTGATTTGAATTCCTATTTTGCAGGTTGGCGGGCTCTTCTAATCTCCTGGCGTCATCTGGTTCTCCCCTTCTGCTGCTGCCCACCGTTTTCCCTCTTGATTACTTCTGGAATCCACTCATAGAGCTGTTCCCTGACTTTGGCCCACAGGAGGGGTTCAATTTTGTTTTGACTGGTGGCCCGAGGCCCTTGTACAGAACTGTCCCTGCCTGGCCATCATTATCCCTGTGTGATGTGAACCTTCCCTGTTTTTGGGTCCTCTGCCCTAGCCTGCCTAGCCATTCCTAACTCCTCAGAAGGCCAATAAGCAAAAGAGGGAAGAACATAGAGAATCTCAGAGAAGGAAGCCAAAGTCCTGCTTTTCCCTGAAGCCTATTCTACCTCTGAAATTTTGCTATGCAATATGAAGCATTTCTTCATTGTTTAAATCTAGAGTCAGGCTTCCTCTGGCTTTGATAACACATTCAGCCTACATCTGCTACTTGCAGGCACTGTCTCAAGTACTAGAGTGCACAGCAGTGGACAATGTTAAAATGCTTACACCCATGAAACGTACTTTCCTGTAGTGAGAAAATGAAAACGATACCTGTACAAATATATAATTTGATGTCAAGTCATAAAGAAGGGTAAGGAGGCAGAGTATCTCAGGGGTCTGTGTGTGTGCATGAGGTGTGCTATTTGAGACAATACGGCCAGGCAAGCGAGTACAGGGAGAGTGAGCCATTGTAGCATTTGAGGACAGACCTTCCGGGGCAGAGGAAACGGTGCATTCAAAGGTCCCAAGGCAGGAGTGGGCTTGGCACATCATAGAAACCTCTGGGAGGTTGGCACAGCTGAGTGAAATAGAGATTGGTGGTAAGAGGGAGGAAATGGTGAGAATACAAAGGTACTTGGAGGTGAGGGTTGGGACTAGGAGTTATCTCTGTGAAAGGAAACTTCTGGAAAATATTAAGAATAAGAGTTATTTGCATCTAAAAGAGTCACAGAGATAAAGTAACCTGGAACTGAAGACAAAGTCTGTGAAGACCAGGGCACTCTCTGATAGCAGGGTGTGCTTGGAGCCTTTGAATGGTCATCATACCCATTTAGTCTCCAAGGGACTCATCTACCTGTTGCCAAGTTTTAAATATATCTATATCTACAGACACACACACACACACACATAATTTTTCTGTGTGGTACTGGGGATTACACCCAGGGACATTATACCTCTGAGCTACACCCTCAGCTCTATTTTATTTTCAAACAGGGTGTCACTAAGTCACGGAGGGTCTTGCTAAGTTGCTGAGGCTGTCCTTGAACTTGCGATCCTCCTGTCTCAGCCTCCCAAGTACTGTGATTACAGGCATGTCCGTGCTCAGAGCTTGAGTTTTATACTTTTTGAATAATCAAAATTCAGTATAGCGACACGGGTACATATGTATGTATGTATGTATGTATGTATATACACATGAAATTGAAAAATAGAAAAGCATTTTTCCTCTTTGACTAAGATTTTAAGTGCCATGTTAAATCAGGAATAACTGTCACCTTTCTGTAATCGTGTGCTTCTGTAGCCTCTGCTGAAACGACTCCGTGTGTTTTTCCTTCAATGTATTAATATGGATCATTATATGAACAGATTTCCTGTCACTGAATCATTCCTGTGATTCTGGAATAAACCCAACTTGGCCGCAGTATATTATTTGTTTAATATATCATTGAATTCAATTTGCTAATATTTTATTAAGCATTTTGACATCAGTCCTCCTAAGGGAAATAAGATTAGAGCTTTCTTTTGTGGTGCTTTCTCATTCCGGTTTTAGTATAGTGTCTTTGTAAAAAGGACTGGGTTGCTTTTCTCTCTGGGATTGTTTACTGTCATAATTTTCTTTCCCTGAAGGTTTGAAATGATTCACTTCTTTTGTGGTTAACATAATCTACTCACCTTAAAAAATCAGTTATCGTTTTTCATACGACTTCCCAGTTCTTGTCCATATATGTGCATAATTGTTAAACAGATGTAGCTATACTATTTGTTTTGTGTAAATTTGCATTCTGATTTTCTCCTGTAATCTTATATCAAGTGCTTTCCCACACGCTACATTTCTTATAATTTTATTTTTTTTTTTGCGGAACCGGGGATTGAACGCAGGGGCGTTCCAACTCCGCACTACACCCCCGGCCCTATTTTTTATACTTTATTTTGAAACCGGGTCTCACGAAGTTGCGGAGAGCCTCACTAAGGAGGGAGGGAGGGAGAGAGAGAGAGAGAGAGAGAGAGAGAGAGAGAGAGACAGGGAGAGAGAGTGAGAGAGCTGAGGCTGGCCGCAAACCCGGATCCTCTGGTCTCCGCCTCCCAAAGTACTGGGATTACAAGCATGCGCCACCATGCCCGGCTATTTCTTATAATTTTAATTGGTAAATACTCTTCTGTTGTGTGGATGCACCTGTATTACCAGTCATAGGCTCATCTTTTTTTGTGTGTGTGTGTGTGTGTGGTACTGGGGATTGAACCCAGGGGCATTCTATCTCTGAGCTATACCCCAACCCCTATTTTATTTTTATTTTGAAATAGGGTCTCACTAGGTTGATGAGAATCTCACTACTTGCTGAGGCTGTCTTTGGACCTGTGATCCTCCTGTCTCAGTCTCCCAAGTACTGGGATTATAGGTGTGTACCACTACGCCTGGTTCTATTAAAAATGCATTATTTATTTTGTGGTACTGGGGAATATTCTCATTTTAAATCTTTTCCTTTAGGATCAGTTGCCAGGAATGCAATGGTAGGAAATTTTTATATTTTATTTTTATTTTTTTGCAGTACCGGGGATTGAGCCCAGGGGCGTTCTACCTCCGTGCTACACCCCCGGACCTATTTTTTATACTTTTTTTATTTTTTGAAACCGGGTCTCACGAAGTTGCGGAGGGCCTCACTAAGGAGAGAGAGAGAGAGAGAGAGAGAGAGAGAGAGAGAGAGCTGAGGCTGGCTGCGAACCCGGATCCTCCGGTCTCTGCCTCCCAAAGTACTGGGATTACAAGCGTGCGCCACCATGCCCGGCTTTGGTAGGAAATTTTCTGTGGCTTTTGAGACCTATGGGCTAATTATTTTCTAAAAGATTGGTGCCAATTTATGAGACCTGTAGAATTTGGATACATTATTTGCATAACATCCTTGTCAGTATTGAGTGATATATATAATATATATATATTTTTTCTGTTATTAGGTATAAAATGGCACCATAAATGTCTTGTCTTAGTGGAGTGATGAGGAGAGAACTCTCCCTAAGATGATGACCACTGCCAGGTGCAGTGGCACACACCTGTAATCCCAGTACTTGGGAGGCTGAGATAGGAGGATTGCAGGTTCAAGGCCAGCCTCTGCAATTCAGTGAAATCCTGTTTCAAAATAAAAAATAAAAGGCTGGGGTGTAGCTCAGAGGTAGAATGCCTTTGGGTTCAATTCCCATTACAGAGAGAGAAGAGAAAGCGAGAGAGAGAGAGAGAGAAGCTCTGACCATCCTAACAAGAGTTCAAAGTTGGCTTGGTCACTGTCATTCCTCAGGTGCCCTAAGAGTCCTGAGCTCCAAAGGAACGAGGGCCTAGACGTTGGCGTTGTTGTCCTAACTGAAGCCAAAGCCCAGAACTCAGACTTTGTCATTGTTTCTTCTGTTTCGCCATTTAGTTAATGTTGACCGAGCTCTGGGAACACGCTGAGCACACAGCCCTGACTGCATTTGATTGTAGTTAGTTACCCAACAGGACACAGTGGTCCGTGCTCGGAGCAGACTTGCCTGCTGGCTCCCCTCCTTTCAAAGGCAAACGTCTTCCTTCTTTACTTCCTCTCCACCTCTCTAGCTTCGTGACTGTAGACATAAACTACTCTCTTCTGAGCAGCTGGCTTGGGGAAGGGAGACAATTCTTGGCTCTTTGACACTGAGCTTGTGGTTCTTGCCTGGTTAACCTGTAAAAAAACAAAACACTGCTTGCTACCTTAGCAAAGAAGACTTCTTATTTTTGTGAAGTCAAAGTACTTTGTAACCATGACAAATTTCCAGTGTCAGTAAACTGTGCCAGGGAGAGCTTCTGATTACAAAAGCCTGGCATAGAATAGCCACAGAGTAGCTCTCTCCCTCCACCTGTGATGGTCACGCAGGTAGTCGCTCCAGGAGGAAGGCTGATTGCCCCCCAAGGCAGGGGGGGCACTTGGAGGATTAATTGGAGAACAGAAACCAATTTCTATGGTTCTAAAGTGAGGAAACGTCTTACCCCAGTGTCTGGCAGGTATCAGCACAATGTGAGGTCAGCTACCCGCAAACCTGGTCCCATGCTGGCCAGTGATGCAACCATCTACCTGTTGTTGGCTACACCAGAGGGCCCATCAGAGATGTCTCCTCCTCCTTCCCCCTTTATAACTAGATCCTGTTGAGTGAACCTCCCAATTAGACATCAGTGGCTCTCTCCCCTTTTCTGCACACTTCCATTGTCTTAGTACACACACACACACACGCACACACACACTTCCGTCCCCTGGGTTGGAGGGATCTATTTAAAACTCCTGTCTGATCATATCAGTCCTCTGAATAAAATCCTCTAGTGTGTTCCAGTGGAACTTTGTCCTTGTGTTAGAAGTAAATTTCTTTTTTTTAATTGGTGCATTGTAATTATACATTTAATAGGTGTCAGGTTAGAAGAGTCATACATGCACACATTGCCCATTTAGCCCTCCCTCAAATCCAACCCCGTTCCCTCCCTGTTCCCTCCCTTTAGTGTTTTGCACAGTGATTTGAGTTTCATAAGTTTGGATATATACCTCATGCGCTTTAGTGTGTTACCCTCTACCCCCCTCCCAACTCCCTCAGTTAAGTCATCTTCTTTGTTTATCTAAAGCTTTCACCTTCTTTGTTTGGAGTCCCTTCTAAATCTCCTCCTCTCTAGCTTCCACATATTAAGGCGGACATCCAACTTTTCACTCTTTGTGCCTGACTAATCTCACTTAGCATAATGTTCTCTAATTCTTTCCATTTCCCTACAAATGATGTAATTTTGTTCTTCTTTATGGCTGCATAAAATTCCATTGTGTACATATCCCATAGTTTTGTAATCCATTCATCTGTTGATGGATACCTTGATTGGTTCCAAAGTTTGGCGATTGTGAATTGTGCAGCTATAAACATAGACACACAGGCATTGGTCTGGTAGTTTGGTTTCTGGTCTTTTGGGTAGATGCCTAGAAGTGGTATTGCTGGGTCGTATGGTAGGTTCATTCCCATTCTTCTGAGAATCCTCCACACTGTTTTCCAAAGTGGTTGCACTAATTTGCACTCCCACCAGCAGTGTATTAGAGTTCCTGCTTCTCCACATCCTCACCAGCATTTGTTGTTGTTTGTGTTTTTAATGTTTGCCATTCTTATTGGGGTTAGGTGATATCTCAGGGTAGTTTTGATTTGCATCTCCCTGACTGCTAATGATGTTGAACATTTTTTCATACATT
>PVJS01044637.1:0-16571 GCA_004027185.1 Glis glis
ATAAATTTTATAAAAGATAATGGTAAAACAAAATGATAAAGGAGGGGTACAAGCGAGTACATGGATAAAAAGAAGTCTTAGGACCTAGAAGAGATGCCATTCTGGGTGCTTTAGAAAATGCCACAAAATAGCCGGGCATGGTGGTGCATGCTTGTAATCCCGGTACTTGGGAGGCTGAGACAGGAGGATCGCAGGTTCGTGGCTAGCCTCAGCTACTTAGTGAGGCCCTCCGCAACTTAGTGAGACCCTGTTTCAAAATAAAGAATAAAATAGGGCTGGGGGATGTAGCTCAGAGGTAGAACGCCCTTGAGTTCAACCCCTAGAACTGCAAAAAAAAAAAAAAAACCCAAACAGCAAAAAAGAAAATGCCACAAAATGAAAGAACTCATATACTCTTTAGAAATTAAGAGAGAAAACATCTTTTTTGTGTTATTGCTCACCTAGAGAACCCAAGAGGTTCTGGTGAAAAGGCCGCTTAGTAACCACGTTACCTGGTTAAGTCGTGCCAGAACCTTCCCTTCCCTGTGGAACCTGGCTCCGACTATTTTTAGAACAGCGCCAACCACACAAAGACCCCAGAAAATATTTCTTGCCATATAAAGTAAAGCCCCCGTCTGTGTGTGTATATGTGTGTGTGTGTGTGTGTGTGTGTGTGTGTGTTTGTGTGTGTATGATGCGTGTGTGTGTGTTTGGTGCTGGGAATTGAACCCAGGGCCATTCTACCTGAGCTAGACCCCCAGCACTATTTAATTGTTTATTTTGAAACGGGGTCTCACTAAGTTGCTGAGGCTGGCTGTGAACTTGTGATCCTCCTGTCTCAGCCTCTCAAGTACTGGGATTATAGGCATGCGCCACCACACCTGTCTATAAAGCCCCATTCAAGGTTATAAAGAAGAATTCATTTGGAAGGTGTAGTAATTCTGAACCTGAATGCACCCCTGAATATCTCAGTGCCTCAAAATAGAGAGAGAGAGAGAGCAAAAGGCGACAGAATTACTAGGCACCAGGGATACACCCCAGTGATAGAGGCCGCCATTTTGTGCACCTGGCATGGCTAAATGAGGGAGCTGTGCGCCCTCAGGAAGGGCTGGAAGAGGCACTCAGGTGGCATGCTCCTCTGAGGGACACCTGTGGAGGCCACCGCCCAGCCCATGAAGTTGAGGGGCAAGGGCCAATTCCTCAGGAGACGTGAGCCGGTAATCAAGAACTGATTGTGCATGGAAGAAATCCACCTGGACAGGGCGGAGGAGGAACACCGGAGCTCAGGAGGTGCAGATGTGGGAGGGGAGGGAAGAGGGGCCCATGGGGAAGTAGTTCCTTCCTTCTCTGTCCTCCTCCGAGGAGCCTGTGGGCCTCACCTCAGAGCCAGCCTTTGTTCCCACTACCTTTCCAGTTGGCTTCATTTTCTTCCCTGTTTCTCTTTTTCTCTCATCTTTCATTTCCTCTTCTGCCTCCCTCCCGTCTCGCTCCACTGGTCTTCACGTGGAAATGCTAACCATGTCCATTCTTATACGCGTGCACAGCAACTTTGCTTTCCGATTTCAGAAGGGCTAACAGTACATGTACTGACCACATGTTCCCTCTGTCCCTCTCTCTCTCTCTCTCTCTCTCTCTGCCTCTGTCTCTTTCTGCCTGTTTCTCAGTTGGCCTTTCTCTCTGTCACACACACACACACACACACACACACACACACACACACACGGCTGGAGGAGATGCAGCTTCTTACATGTGTGTGCTACTTAACTATGTGATTTTTCTGCAATTTGTCCTAAGCAAGACATTGGGCATGTGCAAGGAGGTATATACTAAATTGATCATTAGATTGTTGATAATAATTGCAAATGACACATGTGTTTAAAACAGGGCTGGGCTAAATTAATCATGGACATTATTCAGCCATCAGAGTTGGAAAAAGTTCTCTTTCTATAACGGTGAGGCAGAGAACTGTGACCCATGAGCAATAAGATCATTTCTTATATTCTTAAGTGCTGGTGAAACGTGGAGGGGGCTTTGGGCGGGAGCCCGTTGGCAGGAGGTCAGGTAAGGACCGCGGGGAACAGGTGCGTCTTGCCGGTACTGGATGCTCCACTCGCTCCAAATTCAACTCTAAATACTTCCGGGCGAACCTGCTTCTTCTCTGTCCCCCATCGGAGGACATACCACCGCCACCACCTTTTGACCCAGGGTCCCCGCTGTCTCCTCCTCCTCCTGGCCACACTAGCTCACTAGCTTCACAGCTGTGGCCACGACCCAGCTCCCTTCTTGTTCCCACATAGCCGGAGTCACCTTTCCCGACAACTACAACATTCCAAAGGCCTTTCACTGAGCGCCAGCTCCACCATCGCGCAGGTGTGGGGTGACGATGGCCAAGTTTCTGTCAGGACCATGGGATCCACAGCAAAGAATGTAGGTGCCTCTGTTCCTTGATGTGTGACTTCCCCTGGACATCTGTTCAGGAAGCCAGGCGTCAGGGAGGAGGTGGTCAACGGTGCAGTTGGAGAGGTCTTCCCACGGGACACTGTCTTCAACTGATGTGTGACCAAGAAAGGAAGTGGGTTCTTTGGGGTTACATTGTCTGCTCAAAGTAAGCCAGGAGAATTAAGGAAATTGTCTTTTTCTGTGGGATTTTAAGGAGCTTTTTCATAAAAGAGAATTCAGCCCTTTGCCAGGTATGTTCCACATGACTTATGCTGTGACTCCTTTTATCTTTTATTCTTTTGAAACAGGGTCTCACTAAGTTGCTGAGAGCCTCACTAAGTAGCTGAGGTTGGCTGCAAACCTGCAATCCTCCTGTCTCAGCCTCCCAAGTACTAGGATTACAAGCATGTGCCACCACACCTGGTTTTCCTTTTATCTTTTGACTTGTGTAGCGTGTGTGTGTGTGTGTGTGTGTGTGTGTGTGTGTGTGTTTGCTGCTACACACATGCGTGGCCAGGTTCCTTATTTTTTCCCCATTGGCCTCTGCATTGTGTGCCTGCTTAGAGAGGGCCCCCTAGTGTAAACATGCTTTTCTGTTTCAAATATTTGACCTGAACTGAGTGATTCTCAGGTCTGGCTTTCTGGTTGGGATTTTGTCTCTGGCTTGATACGCTTTGTGCTCATCTGCATTTTATCTTGGAAAGAGAAGTTTTAATGCCCACAACCTCTGAGTTCAGGGGTGCTCCCCCACAGTCGCTATGGCAACCCCAATGCAGGGTGGGGAGCTCTGCCTCAGTGGAGCCTGGCTTGGGCAGGTCAGGACCCAAGAGCACCCACAGGAGAGGAGGCTCCAGCCGGGGAGGGACACGCAGACAGGAATGCTTACTGGGACCAGTTTCCACCCGGGAGATGCAGCTGACAGGCCGCAAGGGTCTGTTCTGACTCTAACCTCAGCCCTGTGCCCGCTCACTCCTCCACCCCACAGAGGTGCTTCAGGCGCCACCATGGCCTCCCTCCCCAGGGATTCTCCATCTCAGAGTCCCCAAGCCTGGCTGTTAGATGCCTCGTCCTGTCCCTACGACCATGGGCCACACGGGGCTCTGACAGAAATGGTGTTCACTTCCAGCTGGGTCAGACAAAGCCCAGAGCAGGTGCGCAACAAGGGCAGGGGGACCTCTGCAGAGCCCGGTGCCCTGAGGACTGGTGGCCCCTGCCAGAGGGTCCCTCACCCAGCAGAGGGCTGCCTGACCTCACAAAGGGCTGCAGGTGTGACCACCTGGCTGGGAGGTGGAGCCAGCGCACACAGGCGCCCCAGAGTCTAGACCCCAGCAGATGCTGGACCGGAGCCTGCTGGCGACAGACAGAGCAGGGGGGTCGGCCGCCCATCAGCTCCTCAGCACAGACGCACACACCCCTGTGCGCCCCGCAGCTGGGATTGGACTGTGAGCCGGGTTCAGAGGTGGGTCTGTGGGGTAGCCGTGTGGTGCGTGCAGAGCACCTCCAGAGAAACGCAGGGAGGACTTGCTGACCAGCGTGAATGGCTCAAATCCCATCTTTATCAGATCAATGTAAACCATCAAGCCGGAAGCAAGGCAGAGAGGTGGGGCAGGTTAGCATGCTCAAGGCTGAACAGGCCAGCTGCTGGGCCCTTGGGTCACATCTCCTGCCCCTCTGCTGCGTCAGCGCCCTGCTGAGGTGGGGTAATGGGAACCATGGTGGTGGGCCAGGAGTCAGAAGGGGCTTATCAGTACAGCAGTCCCCCTTATCCACGGGCATTACGTTCCAAGACCCTCATTGGTCACTGGTGATTAACTCAATCCCCATCTCCTCTCCCTTACTGAAAGTTCCAGCCCTCTAACCACATAGCTGGTTCCTCTCAGGTTCTCTAGAGTCTACCAGGAGGCGCCTCATTGGCATAAACTCATTTATGGCCAAAAAGGCCTTGCTATAGATAATAAAGATGATCCTCCAGCCCCCAACCCCCGTCACTCAGAAAATCCCAAGGGTTCTAGGGCCGTGTGCCAGATGGGATGAAGACTGGATATGTGTTTCTTACATTACAACATCCCCGTATGTTAACAGGAGCTCCTTTTAACCCAAAGCAGGGCCAAAAGGAGTTGGGGTGAAGTGATCCACACACCCCATAGGCAATAGCGCCCCGCTACCACGTCCACATCTTTCCCAGCCCTGGAAGGACAGAAGGAACTTGGCCGTGTCCCGTTGGCTGAGGCGTCATGACCAGACTCTGCCAGGCCCTGTTTCTCCTGGTGGTCACCGTCGCCCTCATGTCCAGAGGAGTCCAAGCCTGGGGCTCCCCGAAGGTGGTGAGGAAGTTCCAAGACGTCCCCAAGGTCTACGTGTACGTGAAGCAGGCGCTCTGGTACGCCATGAAACAGTACAACAAGGAGAACAAGGACCCATACTACTTCAAGGTGGTGGATATCCTGAAGTCCAAGGAGCAGGTGGGTGGGCTGCGTGCTCCCTGCCTTGGCCTGCTCTGTCAGGGCAGAACCTGCATCCACGGGTGGCTGCTGCCTCCCGGAAGCGAAGACACAGCCGAGAGGCCTCTAGCCAAAATATACTCTCTTTACTTTAGACGGTTTTGAATGGAAATTCACTATATTTTATTTTTTTATTATTCCGAGATGGCGATGAAACATAAAATATGCATGAAATAATTGAAAATGGGCTATAGTTACATCACAACTAGAGGTCAGAGCCTAGGAGGCAGCTTGAGGGGGACATGTTTGGGAGAGGTTGGGCATCCTCAGCTGGGCACGTGGGTCCTCAGCCACCTTGCTGCACACCGTGGCACTCTGGCTCCCTTCGAGTCTTTGTGTGGGTTGCTGGTGGTATTCGTGCTTCTAGGGACAGGACACACCTGTGGCCGGGGTGGGTGTCACCAATGGTGGCCAAATTAAAATCTCATGAACTCTGTCACAGGTGTCTCAGGCATCTTTAGCCCTGGTTCTTACTGGAGTTCTTGCTTCTTTTAGAACGTCCCCACTTTCTTGGATTCTTTTTTATCAATGCCTCCCTCCTTACACAAGTAGAAAGAGATGTTTCTGGCAGAGAGCAGAAGTTTCATAACAAAATCAACTACCCTCGTATCTCAAAGCCAGACACCACTTTGTCTTCTTTGCTGGTTTTCTCATGAATGTACATTTTCTCAGTTCACTGTAAGCTCTTGAGTGCTGGTAAGGATTCGAGAGAGTCAGAAGCAAGTTAAAAAGAAAAGTACACGGGTACTTACAATTCCTCGACATTCCCGCTGGAAAATATACAGAAGGAAGATAAAATAAAAGGTGGGAAGAGTTTTCTCCCGTTCTGTAGACTCTCTCTTCACACCCTTGACTCTTTCCTTTGATGCTCAGAATCTTTTTAATTTGATCATCTCATATTATGCTAAGTGAGATCGGCCAGTCTCAGAAAGTCAAGGGCCGTATGTTTTCTCTCGTGGAAGCTAGGGAGAAACTGGGATGCAGGAGGGACTCCACATAAAGGAGAAACCGCAGTGGGGTGTTGGGAGGGGGTCTAGGGAAGGGAGGGAGGGGAGGGAAAGGGAGACTTGATGAAGGAAACACTTCAATGGATGCTTTGCACATATATGAAATTAGCAATCGCAATCTCAATATCGTGTGTGGGGGAGGGGAGGGAGTAGGGCGGGAACGGGGGAGAGCTCAGCAAGTGCTGTGTGCGTGTGTGTCCCTATCACTCTGAAATTCATTATGAGGTGTGATTACAGTGGACCCACAAAAGTATACTGAAAAGAAAGAAAAATCCTTGACTATAATTCAGATTAGGCTTAATAACATGCACATAGGCTTTATATAAAGAAGACATCCTTATTTTACCGATGACTTAAGTTTAAGGCGCAGAGGTCTCTTTTGGGGCTTGGCCATAGCTGGCCTGCCACCTGCTTCTTAGAGAGTTGAGTCACTGTGGCATTGTGGCCTGCAGAGCCTGAAATGCTTACTGTCTGGACCTCTACAGAAAAGTTTGTGGACCCTTGATCTCTTTTCTTTTTTATATTTGAGGGAATCCATTTTTTCTTGACATATTATAGATTTTAATGGTTTTTAAGGCAAGTAATGTGATGTTTTGATACACGTGTACATTGTAAACCAAGCTCATTAGCATATCCATCCAATTTTGATTCTGCGTGTGCGTGGTGGAAACACTCGGAGTCTAATCCATAGACTTGAGAAGTTTCTTCTCAGGTTTCTAGTACGCCACCCAAGTCCAGAGAGCGACCTTCGCCATGCCGGACTATTCCCTGGCAGCTGGGTTCAGCTACAGTTTTTGTGTGGTGTACATGCTGGTGCTGAGGTGTGTCGTGGCAGCTTTGAGCACCCTGATGTTCTAGAATGTTTCCTTTGGGTTGGGTCTGGTTGGTTTTTATCACCCATTCATTTGGGTTGCACAACTCCCTGTGGAGGAACGACTTCCTTCAACTTTACAGAGGAGGAAATGGAGGCACAGAGAGGTTATAGCCACTTGGCCAGGGTCACACAGCTAGTAAGCATAAGAGCCAAGATTTAAACCCAGGTTGCTGGGCTCAATTCAGCACACGTCTCTGTGCAGTGTCAGGTAGGGCGGGCCGGATAGGGACAGGTGTAGCCCAAGGGAGGACAGTGGGTGCCCGAGGGTCAGATCAGAGGAAGGGGTCTGGGGAGGCGTGAAGGGGTCTGCTGAGGGCTGCCTCAGCAAGCAGGACCCACACCTGCCTCCCAGGTCCTGGGAGACTGACATCAAGATGAGGCTGCTGGCTGGCTGGAAGCTGTTGAATGAGTTAGAACAGTTTGCTTTTAATTATAATTTTAACGTGGAAGTACGGATGGTCTCTGACTTACGATGATTCCACTTATAATTTTTTTAACTTTACAATGATGTAAAGGCCATATGCATTCAGTAGAAACCTTACTTTGAATTTGTTTTTTAATATGCTTTTATTGGTGCATTGCAACTCTACATCATAAGGGGGTTTGGAGTGGTAGGAACATACACGTGCACAGCACTGGGTGTCTGTCCCAGTCCTCCTGTAGGCTGGAAGACGGTAGTGAGCTGCTCCATGATCAGGAGGAAGTGGCTGACATCCTGTTTCCAGTGGGCTGTATTGCTCAGCTGGGATGCTTGGTAGGTTGGGTATATTAAATGCATTTTGACTTAGAATAGTTTCAACTTATAATAGGTCTATCAGGATGTGGCCCCACTGTAAGTCAAGGAACATCTGTATTATTTGAATATCAGCTGTGGTTCTTTACTAGGGATGATTTTGCTCCCCGGGGGATTTCTGGCAAATCCAGGAAATGTTGGTGGTTGTCATGACTGGAGGTGCTACTGGCATCTAGTCAGTTGAGGCCAGGGATGCTACTAGATATTGCACTAGACACAGGCACCAAACAAGGTGTGCACCTTGTTTGCACACCCCCAAACAAGGAAGGATTTCAGGCTGGCTGGGGGCCCTATGCAGATAGGATTTCCTGGGAGGGGGGATTTTGAAGGCTGCATCATATAGAGTCAGGCATGGATAGCCAAAATTGGCAA
Source organism: Glis glis (assembly GCA_004027185.1). Taxonomy (NCBI): domain Eukaryota; kingdom Metazoa; phylum Chordata; class Mammalia; order Rodentia; family Gliridae; genus Glis; species Glis glis. The sequence goes on from PVJS01044637.1 coordinate 7,966, forward strand.
GGGATGGAAGGCTTTAAGAGATCAATATACTCTACGGAAGTTTCATCTCTGGAATATGTAATATTCTCTCAATATCTATTGATTAGGTGTGGAGATACTACAAACTCTGCTAATCAACTACCAGGTTTCCCAGGGGACATTCTTTGGGGAATAGTTTTTTTTTTTTTTTTTGCTTTATCCCGGACATAGTAACCATTACTTAAAACTATAATTCCATAATGAGAGTGCTAGAGGCCAAGATACCAAGGTAAGACTCACCCCAAACTCCTGGCAAGGAAACGTAGAAGTGAGGAAGGGCAGGGAGACCCTCACCGAAGCAACTGATGGCATGTCCATTTACCCAAGAAGACAATTGATACTGTTTACTTCTATATGATAATCTAATTGTTAAATTATTCATTGACAGGTAACGGATAGTTTGGAGTACTACATTGAAGCCAAAATTGCCCGAACAATGTGCAAGAAAACTGCAGGAGAAAATGAAGACTGCTTATTACAACTGAATCCCGAAATGCAAAAGGTCTGTGCCTGAGAAAAGGGGAGCGAGGGCCTTGCCAGGCTCCTGTGCCAGAGAAAGTGCATAGGACCCACTCTGCTTTGTTTTCTAGTTTTCCTTTTCATACGTGTGTGTGTGTGTGTGTGTGTGTGTGTGTGTGTGTGTATACTTTTTTTGGCAGTGCTGGGGATTGAACCCAGGGCCTAGAGGGTTTGTGTTAGGTAAGCACTTCCCCACTGAGCCCTCTAGTTTGCTTTTTAAACTGTGTTCTGATCAGATTTGGAACTGAGGATAGCCAAGTTCTAGACTGGAGCTCTGTATTCTTGTCAACTTCCCCCACTGACTCACAGATACACACACACACACACACACACACACACACACACACACACAGGCTTAAAGTGAAACAATTCATTATTTCTCACTGTTTTGCAGTCTGGGCTGGCTCTGTGGACAACCTTTCCTCGCCCTGTGCTATGTGCTCGGGCAGGAATGTTCCAGATGAGGGCTAGATTCACCCCGCTACCCCCTGGGAAGGTGGGTGCGGCTGGGCGCTGGCTAAGCGTGATTCTCACTCTGTCCAGGGCCTGTCCATGGTGCAAGCTTGCAGGGTGACCAGTTGTCCTGCTTTGTCCAGGACTGAGGAGTTTCCTGGGACCTTTCATTGTCAAAGTCAGGGAATCTTAGCCAAACCCACATGACTTGGCCACCCTACTCTTGGTCTTCCTCACACTTGGGGTCCCGAGGGACTGAGCTTCCTGAATTTCTCCTGGGAAGAATGAGGCCAATCCTGCTGCATGCTGGCGGGGAAGGACAGTGGCTGCCATCTTGGTGGACTACCTCCCTAACAGTGCCGACTAACAGCCAGCTTCCCCATCTCCATGACCAAAATACCCAGTAAGAACTACGTAGAGGAGGAAAGGCTTATGGGGCTCACGGTTTCAGACCACAGGGCAAGCTCCGAAGCATCCATGGCAGCAGCAGGGTACAGAGGGACACAGAAGCAGAGAGCAAGGGGAGGGGACGAGGGGCATGTATAATCCCCAAAGCACACCCCAGGTGCACACCCAGGAACCCACCCCTCCAGCCGTACCCTGCCTGCCTAAGTCACCACCCAACAAATATACTCAAATTATTGATCCATCAGTAGATTTAGAACCCTTATGATTCAAATGTCCTCTGGACATTTTTAATTTTGTTTTTTGCATTGCCCATACATGAGCGTCTCCAAAGGACACTCTGTATCCAAGCCATCACACTCTCCGGGGCCCAAGCTTTGAAGCACAGAACGCAGGAGGGAGCCTTCCTGGCTGATTCTGTGGCCGGCTGCCATCTGAAAGACACACCTGGGAGGCCAGAGACTCCCAGCCCTAGGGCCCCTCGTGCCCAGCTAGTCTTTGGCTACTTTGTGTGGGAGGGGAGGGACAATCCCAGCTGCAGCCAGCTGTTGCCGGCCCTTGTGCCCAGTTGGGGACCATCACAAAGGGGCCAGCACTGATCAGAAAGTCCCTTACTCTCTTCACGTTTCATCAGTAGGGAATGTTAGATTTAATCTTTTTTAGTGTACATAAATATTTTCTTGTAGCTGGGCGTGGTGGTGCACGCTTGTAATCCCAGTACTTTGGGAGGTGGAGACCGGAGGATCCAGGTTGACGGCTAGCCTCAGCTCTCTCTCTCTGTCTCTCTCTCTCTCTCTGTCTCTCTGTCTCTCTGTCTCTCTCTCTCTCTCTCTCTCTCTCTCTCTCTCTCTACTTAGTGAAGCCCTCTGCAACTTCGTGAGACCCGGTTTCAAAATAAAGTATACAAAAATAGGGCCGGGGGTGTAGCGCGGAGGTAGAACGCCCCTGTGTTCAATCCCCAGTACCGCAAAAAAAAAAAAATTTTTTTTCTTTTAGTGGGGTACTAGGGATTGAGCCAAGGGATATTCTATCTCTGAGCTATATCCCCAGGCTTATTTTTTTTTTAAATTTGAAACAGGGTCTCACTAAGTCGCTGAGGGCCTCGCTAAGTTGCTATAGCGACATTCAAAGTGATACCTTCATACCTGCACACATCACTTGGTACATTGTCAAAATGTCCTCTAGGACTGATCTTGATTATAGGGTTTTTTTTTTTATTTCTTCTGTTTCCTGATTGTTTTCTGGCCACCTTGGCTTGTCCAGAAGTTATTCAATTGGTTAGTTAACCCTCTGATAAACCCAGCATCCTCTCTCTCCCTCAGCACCACCACCATGTACCACTCATCCGATCCTAGACACCCTTTCCTCTCATCCTGAGCAATGCAGAGACCCAAACTCTCATCTTCAACAGCCCGGATTTCTTTGGCATGTCCTATTTTCTCCATCAAACTGTTCCTATCTTCTTTCCTTTTATTCTTTTCTTTTCTTTTTTGGTGTGGTACTGGGGATGGAACCCAGGGGCATTCTACCGCTGAGCTACACCCCCAGTCCTATTTATTTATTTTATTTTTATTTTTTGGTGGTACTGGGAATGGAACTCAGGGGTATTCTACCTCCAGGCTACAACCCCAGCCCTATTTTATTTTTATTTTGAAACAGGGTCTCACTAGGTTGATGAGAGTCTCACTACTTGCTGAGGCTGTCCTCAAACTTGTGATCCTCCTGTCTCAGCCTCTCAAGTAGTGGAATTACATGCATGCACCACCATGCCCGGCTCTATTTCTTTCTTTTTAAACAGGTTCTCTCTAAGTTGCTAAGGCCCTTGCTAAGTTGCTGAGTCTGGCCTTGAACCTGTAATCCTACTGTCTCCACCTCCCAAGTCCTGGGATTTACAGATGTGTTCCACCACACCCAGCTTGTTCCTACATCTTTATGTCTTATACAACTTCTCTGCTGGATGCTGCATTCATGTTTACATTGGTGTCACAGAGGCCTTCTTCCTTTATATTTTTGTTCTAACTAAATGTTTTCGGAGAGAGACAAAACCAGCGTGAGCATTCGCCACGAGCCTGAAGCCCCACTTGCTCTTTCTGCTGGACTCTAGAACTAGATCTACGTGTCTCCTCCCACCTGTCCAGCTACAAGCACTTTTTTTTTGGAGATTTCTGAACAAAATTTGCCCCCTCTCCCCAAGACACACAGGCCCCCGGTCTATTCTTGTTATGCCGCTTCCCCAAGGCAGGACCCGCTGGCCCCGGGTGAAGCATGGCGTCTCCATGGGCTACAGGGAATGGGTGTGACTGAACACCAGGATCCCAAGCACGAACAGTTCCTGGGCTCCGACTCCTGCTCTCCTTGACAAATGAAGGCCACAGGGGTGGGCTGATGGCGACCCCACCTGCTGAGGGAGGCTGGCCCTTCTGCCTGAGGTCCGCCGCCCGAGGACCCTGTGTGAGTTGCTGACTTAGACAGCTGCTTAGCCCACCTGAGCCGAATCCTGGGACCTGAAAAGAGGAACTTCTGTCTTTTCCCTCCTCCTTTCCCTTTTTCTCACATACAAGCTAATTATTCTTTCCATGTTTTCTAGGAGGTTCTTTGCACTTTCATCGTTAGATCTAAACCATGGAAGTTTGAACTCGAAATGCTGAAGAATCAATGCAAGGATGTCTAATTATCTTCCAGTACGTTCTTCCAAACTCACTCCCGTTTTGAGAATTACAGACACCTGCACAACATCTGAAACCACCTGTGACCTTTGACTTTATTTCTAGGGCCTTTTGTTCTGTGTGCATGTTCTTCAGGGGCTGATCATGAGAACGTGTGATGGAGTTTATAGCAATCCGGAAACCTGTTTTAGGTGGCAGCTTAACCCACTAACGGGGCAATCTGCAGCCAATAAACACACGCCAAGCTCAGAGTGCAAGTCACCTGTCACTGACGACTCTTTCTGGGAAGCCAGCTTGATCGCTTCAAGCACTTTCTGTAAGGTTCAGAAAGTCTAGCTGTCTGCGAGCCTCCAGCCATGGATTTCACAGAAATCTTCCTTCCCAGGATTCCTGGGAACACAGGGTTTAGAACACAAAATCTTAGAAACAATTGGTTTTAAACCCCAGGCCCAACCAGACATAGAGATGGTCCGTTTGGAGATTTGGGTTGGTTTTGAATTGAGGTAGGTAGAAGAGTAATAGTACCTGGAGAGTAAGGTGTGTGTGTGTGTGTGTGTGTGTGTGTGTGTGTAAGTGGCTTCCTGTCCTCAGTGTGTAAGCGCACAGATGTATGCTCTGCGTGAGTGTGTCTGCAGTTGGATGCTATCGGTTATCTAAGGCTGCAGGAGGAATAGACCAGCCAGTCAGTGGCCTGCACATTTGATTTATGCATCTCACGGTATCTGTGAGTCAGGAATCTGGGGGTGCCCGGGCGTGGCGCGTGGTTCCGGAATTCACCCGTCATGAAGTTCCTCTCAGACGCTGGCTGCATGCCACCATCTAAGGACTCGATAGACTCTGGAGAGCCCACTGCCAGGAGACCCATCCGCCTGGCTGCAGGTTGGCAGTGGCTACCGACTGAGGTCTCTGTCTTCCACATGGGTCTCCACAGGGGTGCATGGGGACTGGCTTCCTCCAGACAGAGCATTCTGAGACCAAGCTGGAGACCACAATGCCCTACCTGACTTCAGAACCACGCACTGTGGCCTCTGCTCGTGCTACTACTTACCCGGATCAGCCCTGGCTCAATGTGGACCGGGACTCTGTAAGGCCCTGAAGAGTGGGGGGAGAGGATTACTGGAGGCCATGCTGGATTGCACCATGATGTGTGTGTGCATTTGTGCATGGGTGTATGTACATGAGTGTGTGCATGTGGGTGTGCACTCCTGGAGCTGTGGGCTGAGATGAGGAAGGAGGGAAACACAAACACTCTTTCCAAAACCCAGATATGGAGACCAGAGCCCTGGTGTGCAGGCAAGGCCAGCTAGGGGGATGCTAGCAATAAACAGGGTCAGGTTGTAAAATAAACCCTGCAAAGAGGCTGAGGCTCAGAGCCCCCTGGCCACGGCACCGCTCCAGGACTCTTCTCTGGTAGGGCCACCTGCAAACGCCTCGGCCTCGGCCTGAGGGCTTCTCTGCCAGCGAGGGGCTGGCTTACATGTTGGGGAGACACTGCCTCTGGGAGAAGCCCCCAGCCACTGGCAGATATGGGGGGATTCAAAATCCCAGCCTCTGACCCCTCAGGAGATAACCCAGGGCTTTTCTCAGCTCTGAGGAGTGCCTAGAAAAATCGAGGGTGGGTTGCTCCCATTGCTAATCTGCCAGCTGTAGCGCGACTTCCATCCTTCCTGTTTCCCTACACCACCCCCTTGCTGATGCCCTCTGGAGCCTCATCTAAATAAGCCACTTGCACTCGAATTGTTGTCTCAAGTTCGGCTTCTGGAGGACTTGCCTAATAGTGGAGCCCAGGTCCACTATTGCCCTGCTCCCCCTCATCAGCTGGCAGCTGTGTTCTGGGAGAAGGAGCGGCACTCTATTCTGCCCACCCCGTGTGCTAGCTCACTTCCTGTCCCATTCTTTCCTGCCTCAGGATGGGGCTGGCCATGCTGCTACCTACGACCCCTGTGGCCTGCACCTCTCTTGCTCACCTCTGCCCTATAGCCCCCGAGGACCATGGGTGTGGAGCCCAGGCTCCCAGGCCTCTAGTTCTCACCTGCTCCTAAGCTGGCTCTGGCCAGACCCACCTGCTCCCATGAGCAGCCACCATGGAGAGGACTCTCTCTCTGCTGAGCCCTGACAGGGTGGTGGAGCACCTGGAGGGACCTGGGGTATTGGCGCAACCTGGGGTGGTCATTTCCATCTTACCCATATCACCTGTGGTCAGCCACACCTCACCACCCAAAGTCAACGGGGTTGGAATCCCCAGCGCCTTGCTTCCGGGTTAACTCTTCAGACGCACCTGACCCTGTGACCCATGAAGCCAGTTTATGAAGAGCTGGATCGCGCCATTCTACTTACTCGGGAATAGTTGCTTCTGGATTGAGCCACACCTTCAGTGTTCTCATGTGGACACGGGAGGAACTGGGATATGTGGGCCTGGGCTTCTGAGAAAAGCCTGGCATTGGCTCCTTCTCCCCCAAGTTCCTCTTAGTGACACCAGTAAAGATGCATCCAGAGTCATGAGGGTTCTGTCACCCTCCTGCCCCGCAGAGAGATCACTCATCAAGTGACAGTGTTGGCTCCACTTCCAGGAGAGAGCACAGAGCCTGGTCTTGATTCTTCCTCAAATGGACCCTACACTTGTCCGTATTATTCAGCCTCCATTCTACATGGGATATATCCCCCCGTCCCTGGGAACTGGGAAGGACCGGTTAAAGGTGAGGAGGCCCTGAAGGCCGACCCTGCCGAGACACTCCAGGATGAGTTGCTACTGAGGTGGGGGCCAGGAGAGAGGGGAGAGGCTCTTCCCTCACCAGCCACGCCTGCCGTGGACTGCAGAGGCATGCCGGCCAGGGCCTCAGGATCGGAGTCCACGTGTGCTGTGAGGGGCCCGTCTGGGTCCCGTCTGGACACCAGGTGCCCTGGGAGGTCACGGTCGTTGTGCCTCAGGCCTCCTGGGTCATTGGCCGGGAGCACTGACACAGCAGCTGGGATGCGACTTAGCTGTGGGACCTGCGTATGGCTCAGGGTGAGGAGCAGGTCCCACCCACCCGCCCACCCGCCCACGCAGACAGATGCCACTGCGCAGCCCCATCAGCCACCAGCAGCTCCCTCCAGAAACACAGCACACAGAGCTTCCAGAAGGGACATGTTTAATGACTCTTGGATGGGATGGAAAAGGGGCAGACCGACTCCTTCTGTATGCTCTACACGCTGGTCATGAGGCTGCAGACACTTCACCCGAGGAGACCCTGCGAGCAGAGCAATGGCCAGCCACCGAGGAGCCGCTGGGGGAAGCGGGGTCCAGGGAAGGAGAGAGAAGCGGGGCGGGCATCAGAGATCTCCTCTCAGCACGTGTCCTGCAGCAGGCTGAACTTAGTTTCCCACGGGCGGAAGCCGACGGTGAAGAGGCAGGTGACGGTCTGAGGGGACAAGGACAGGAAGAGCGGTGAGTGGAGGGGCTGAGAGTCCATCGCAGCCTCGCCCCTTCTGGGACCAGCACAGGGAGAAAGGGGCCAAGCCCCTCGGCCGAGGCCACCGGGCCAGAGTCCTGGGAGGGTCTTCACCTACGTCTCCCTGGAAGCTCTGTGTGCTGTGGCTGTGAAAAGACTGGATCTGAGGCTACACCCTGACCCAGGGTACGCGTGTCACCCCTCCCCCAAGTCAGTGACTGCCAAGGAAACCCCTGGAGTTCCCTGTGTGACTCAGAGCTGAGACACAGGAGAGGAGTGCACCATCTCAGCACGAGCAGCTTGGAGGCAGACCATGAGAGAATCGGATCACGGCTTTCTGCCCTAGCTGGGGTCCTCCGCCATTAGAGAATGGACTCGTTGCCCCCAGATCAAGGCTTTCAGCCCTAGCTGGGGGCATCCGCCATTAGAGAATGGACTCGTTGCCCCCGGATCAAGGCTTTCAGCCCTAGCTGGGGTCCTCCACCATTAGAGAATGGACTCGTTGCCCCCGGATCAAGGCTTTCTGCCCTAGCTGGGGGCATCCGCCATTAGAGAATAGACTCATTGCCCTCAGATCAAGGCTTTCCATCCTAGCTGGGGTCATCTGCCATTAGAGAATCTACTTGTCACCCTCGGATCAAGGGTTCCACCCCAGCTGGGGGCATCAGCCGAGATAACAGCATCTTGTCTTTCCCAGAGCAGGTGCTGAGCAGCAGGGCCCAGGCAGGGCCTGGGAGGGAGGGCCGTGGGGGCCTCTGCACCCTCCAAACCCGAGGGTTCCGGGGCAGCGTCTGGGCCCTGAGATGAGACGTGCAAGCACAGGCGGTGGGAAAGGCCACCAGGCTCCTCCTCCTGAAGGCAGGAGTGAGGGATGAGGGCCAGACGAGGGCCGTTCTGCACTGGGGCCCGGGCATGAGGACAGGCTGCAGGCCCTGTGTCCCACGCAGCAGGAGGCAGCAGAGGCGAGAGTGGGCAGCGCTGGCACCTGAGGTGGGTCAGGGCCCTACAGGTGTCCCCTGGGCTCCCGACTGAGGCTCAGGCACGGTGACCTGGTGGGGCCTGCTGCTGACTCCCTGAGCTGGGTCCCTCAGTCTGGCTTTGGCACCTGCTCCCA
>PVJS01044638.1:0-16570 GCA_004027185.1 Glis glis
AGTTTCCCTTGTAGAATTCAAGACCCATAAAAAGGTATACTAATTGAAAACTGAGTCAGTATTTTCTTTTTTTCTTTTGCTGTTGAGGGATGAACCCAGGGGCATTCTACCTCCGAGCTACACCTATTTTTTTATTCTTTATTTTGAAACAGGGTCTCACTGTGTTGCAGAGGGCCTCACAAGTAGCTGAAGCTGGCCACAAACCTGAGATCCTCCTGTCCCAGACTCCCAAGGACTGTGATTACAAGTGTGCTCCACCACGCCCGGCTGAGTCAGTATTTTATAGTTCTGAGCCAAGACATATAATTTGATCAAATTCTATAATAAAATTTCCAAACACCAACTGATGGCCATAAGGAAGGTAACATGAGACAGAGAGGGCAGTGGCACTATACATGAGTTGGTAGGGATGGAGCTACTGAGTGAGCACATGTTGACACACTCCTCTATAAGGAGAAGGACAAAACGAAATATCTACTCTATATTAAAAATCAAGTCCAAAGGAAATGAAGATAAGTATCAAAGGAAAAATTTGAATCTTTTTAAAAAGAAAATATAGCAAAAAATATTTTTGACCAGCGGTTGGACAAGGATTTCTTAACTGAGATACATTTCGTGGGGCCCAGAGGAGGTACAGGCAGCAGTAAGGGCTTGACCGGGCTCATCCCATGCAGCTGCAGATATGTATATAGTTATATAAGTATGACTATGCAAACTGCAATGTCATGCTGGTGCACCATTCTGCCAGAACCCTATTGAAGGGACAAGTCTTTCTTCTCTCTGGGCATCTCACCATGGAAACCTCCCCTGCAACCACAGCTGGCATGTGGGACATTTATAATCATCTCTTTTTTATTTTTGGTACTGAGGATTGAACCCAGAGGCATTCTATCTCCTAGCTACACCCCTAGCCCTATTTTACTTTTATTTTGGAGCAGGGTTTTCCTAGGTTGAAGAGTCTCACCACTTGCTGAGGCTGTCCTAGAACCTGCAATCCTCCTGTCTCAATTTCCCAAGTACAAGTGTGCACCACCACACCCAGCATTATAATTATCTTTTTGTAAAAAAAATATTTGGTACTGAGAATCAAATCCAGGGATACTTCACCACTGAGCGGCACCCCCAGACCTTTTTATTTTTTATTTTTGAGACTGGCTTTCACTCAGTTGTCTAGGTTGGCCTTGAGCTTGTGAAAATCCCACCTCAGACTCCTTAGTAGCTGGGATTGGAGGCATTCAACACTGGACCCAGTTTGTGATTTCTTAAAGCAAGGAATCACAAATTAGCATGTAATTAAGAGTTTTCATTTTTCAAAAGACAAAATTAAAAGTAAAAAGAGAACCCCAATCCATAAAGTAGTTGTAATATAGCTAATTGACAAAATAATAATACTAAGAAAATATATTAAAGTAGTCCTAAAAATCAAATGAATCAAAGAATAACAACTCATTAGGAATAAAAGACAAAAAATATGAACAGACTTTTACAGGAAATGAAACTAACAATATATAATTATACTCAACCTAATTGAAAGCATGGTTTTGCTAATTAAAACCAGAATTTGATTTCATTATACAACAACATAATTAGAAAAAATGTCTTGAAATCTCAGGTAAGAATGTTGAGCATCCCAAGTGTTGATAGGTCACTCTGAAAATGTAGCTTCTCCGGTATTTATGACTGAGTACAAACTGATGACCCAGAATTAAGAGTCTTAGGAATAGATTCTTGAACAGATTCAGAAAATTTCAAATGAAAGTGTGCTTGGCAGTATATTTTTAATTTAAAAATATGGAAACAGCCAGGCATGGTGGCATATGCCTATATTCTCAGTACTTGGGTGGCTGAGACAGAAGGATAACTTGTCCAAGGCCAGCACATAGGAATTTAGTGAGGCCCTGTTTCAAAATAAAATATGGGCCTGGAGTGTATTTCCAAAGTAGAACACCATTGGATTCAATCCCAGTAACACAAATAAAATTTAAAAAGAATACAGAAACCAATGCAAAAATCCAGTGAGAAACAATAATAAATGGTTGGTCTTCTGTTTCCATGGGTTTTACATACATTGATGCAACCCACCATGGACTTAAAATATTTGAAAAAATATTACATGCTTGCTAAACATGCACATACTTGTTTTTTCCTGCCATTATTCTTTAAAAATATAGTATAGCAACGATTTACTAACATTTAAATTGTAGTATTATAAGTTATCTAGAGATGATTTCAATTATAGAGGATGATGTGCACAGTTATATTCAAATATTACAACATTTTATATGAGAGACTCAAGCATCCACAGATTTTGCTATCTATGTGGTTCCTGGAACCAATCACCCATAGATACAGAGGAACAACTGGATATTTATAAATATAAATACTCACAGCAAAAGAAATTAACAAGTAACTACACAGCAGAAGAAAGTAACAAATTATGCATTCACACTTGAATTTTCCTAGATGATTTTTAATTTGAAAAGTCATTTCACAGCAATCTTTACTTCATAGTTCCATTTATATCATTTAAAATCACACTTATACATACACACACTTATACATACACACACATATATATACACATGTCCCTTACATGTACATATACTCAAACATAAACACAGATACAAACATAAAAACATGGGGAAAAAAGCAAAAAGTAGTAAGCATCATTTAGGATGAGGGTTACCTTTGTTGGGCAGAGAAGACAGTGTATCATGGGAACAATCATAAAGCTAAGCACAGGGCTTGCAAATACTGATGCTTTATTTCTAAAGCAGGGTGTAGTCATATAACCAATATACTTCTATATTGGTTATAGAATATTCAATATTTTTCTATATCTTAATACTTTTCTATACAAAATAAAATATGGAATTGAAAATGAAACACATATAGTAGAAGGTTGTAGCCATTGCAACTCTGATATTAGAAATATTATTATAGTACAGATAAATGCCATTAGCTATGTAACTTACACACTATCAGGCTCTGATTTCATTCATTTGTTTTGCTTCGTTTATTTAATTAAAAAAATTTTACTGGTATCTAGTCTTCGGCAGGCCCTGTGCCAGTCACTGTGAATGCAAAGATGGATAAATCATGGATTTTCCTAACATTGCTCATAGCTAACCAAGCAAGAGGACCTCATCCCCATCAGAAAGTGAGCTTTGAAATTATACATACTTCCTTAACATTGATTCACCTTTTTATTCTACTGTATGTCTGAAATCTAATTGTGTCCTTAACTCTAGATATCATTGTTGGCATCCTGAAAACCTGATTTCCAAAAGATGTTTGTCACTGGCTCCTCTGGAAAAGAGTAAGTTAAAAGAAGATCCTGTCCCAAACACATCTCTGTAATTAAAAAAATGTTTCTTTGCCAGGACTTCCTGCTGACACACCCCCATTTTCCCTTTATGTATCTCTGAGATACAGCTGTAGATATTATATACTGGCAAGAGAGAAGTTCTAAGTCCAGCCATTGTCATTTATAGGTTTTATTACCTCCTCTCCTTCAGGATCTAAAGCCTTGAAGCCCCAGCACGCCTCTGCTTTAACCCCCCAGGATTTCTAGCATGGCCTTTTTAACTGCTGTAGCAAGCAAACTACCAGTGAGAAAAATCTCCTGTGGGCAGCACCTGGGATGGCTGAGCTTTGGGATGCCTTCCAACCATGTGTGAAGTCTTGCAGAGAATACCTCTGGGGAATCCTCCTCAGAATGTGGTTACTTAATGTTTCATTTTAGAAGCAAATGCTGCTTGGCTGAGCAAGCAAGAATAAAAGGCAGCCAACTTACCTAATGGAAGCAGAGGTAACTGACTTTGACCATACAGGCTTTGTTCTTCAGGAGCTGGCAAGAACCTACTTACCATATTGTGTGGCTAGAGACTTCTGAGTTCAGTGATCAAACTGCTACCCTGGCATTAATGAGCTTGGAATAAGGGTGCCTCATATAGGCAACAGGAATGTGTGTATTCCTCTTTTAACAGCTGGAGTAAATGGAAAAAATCCACTAGAGATAGAATGGAAAAATCCTACATGCAATTATAATAAAAGGATGCTTCCTTCACATGTATAGGTTACACCAAAATTTCCCTGGGGAGAAGAATTGTAAAACATCTAGATTTAATAATAATGAAAATGAACCACAAACATGAGACAGTCATCCCAACACTGATTATTTAATTATATTATTTTTAGTAAGACATAAACAATTTTAAAATAAGGTAATATATCAAAATGATCATTTTGATATTTGAAACCACAAGTATGCAGTTCATTTCTATACATATTTATAATTTCTTTATGTCATCCAGACCTTGAAATAGATGCTGTGGGGAATACAATTATAAATCATAAATGATGTCTTCCCTCAAAAAGATGGAATTTAAGAAGAGGAGGTAACACATGTATAAAAATACCTGGAACACAAAACAATATGGTGAGTACTCTAATAGATATATGAACAGAATTGTCTGTCGGAAATTATGAAGTTTTTACAAACAGCTATCTAAGTAAGGAATAAAACTAAAGGCCAACCAAACATCAAGAAAACATGTGTTTGAGAAGTTATAAGCCCAGGCTTGCTATGGTAATACTAGCAATAATAATATAGGGACTTAAACATGAGGCTACTATGAGTGGACTTTGTAAGTGATAGAGTTGAAGGTTTTGGTTGTACATGTTTATTTGGGCAAGGGCATGTCATAATTATAACTTCACTTTCTGAAAGATTAGTCCAGCAGTGTAGTACAGATTTAAAATGACAGGGAGAATGAGTCTGGAGACTGATAATTATCAAATAGAGTTATGGGGAGTTCTGGAAATATTGAAGTATCTGTTGAATGAATCAAGAGTGATTAATACAAATTATGTGTCAGCCATAGGCTGTACCAGACTCAACAAAATAATGGATGTGAGAGGATTAAAAGTGAAGAATCAGGACTCAATTGCAGACATTTTGAGTGATTGTTACATCAGAGAATATGGTGAGTTCTGTGTTTTTGGTTAAAGTATTTGTAGCTATGTAACTATGAAGATAACACCACTACTAACACTAGAGAAAATAAAATTGTTTTTGAAGATAATCTGATAGCACAAGACAAAACTGATGTGGTGGAGACATTCAGAAGTCAATGCCAAAAGTTATTTGTAAATTTGGAGGGGTAGGTGGAGAGCCTGGAAAGGGATTGAAAATATGGGTGGTGATTCATAACAGAGGTGATATTGGAAGCTATAGAAAATAGATGAATATACCATATGCAAGAAAAAGAGACAAAAATCATCCCTACATCATTTGTTTCATTGTATGTGTTGAAAAATGAAAAAGGATGTCAGTAAAGAAGACACAATAAAGCTTACCAGAAAATTGTTAAGATATGTGAACTTTTTCAGTGTTTTAGAAACTCAGGAAAGGCAGGATATCAAGAGGTAAGTGTGATTATAAAGCCAAAATGGAAAAAGAGCTTTATATAAATTCGCCCATGGGAGATGACAATAATCCATTTGTTAATAATGCTTGATAATGCTTCAGTTTAATAAAGGAGTGGAAAAATGAGAACGTAAGAGTAGTGTTATGCCAGCGATACAAAAGCAGGAATAACAACATCGACAAATTTCCCAAAAATTCTTTAAGAAAAAAGAATAGATTACACTATAATAGGAGGGCCAAGAAAAACAGGGTCTAATAACTTTTCTATTAGGTGGTCCTGTGGAAAGAAGATAGGTAAAAAAAAAATATAGAGAGAGAAGAAGAAATGAGCAGTCAATGTAGTAGTGTAAGTTGTCTTTTGACGATTTAATATTGTTTTCCCCACTTCTTATCTAATTTTTATTTGAGAAATCAACCCTCCCATCTTGGTTTATGTGCATGTGTTGGAGTTGTCTTCATACCCCATTCATTCCTAATTCCATTCATCCCTAATCCTATTCATTCCTATTTCCAGGCTTGTATGCATCCAGATCTGAGAAATCTAAGGACTTCTTTCAACTGGAATATTACCTGATCTGAAATGTATAGTATCAGAGATATTATGACCCGATTCCAGGATGTTTATTTGTTTTAAAGGGGAAGGGACCTCATTCTATTATGGATTTGGTGATAGATTGATGTGATCCTGGAGTTTCTTGGGACCTATATTTGGGGAGTGAGAATGCAGCAGAATGCACAGGAGGAAGATAGGGAGACAGTCCTGATGGACACATTTACTATTTGTATCCTAATATCCCTAAAGCCAGTTATACATGTGGGCTTTGGGTTTAAATTAATCTATACATTCTCATTATTGCAAAGATTGTAAATTGGGTTTTAATCATTTGTCAGTGAAAGAGTATTACATGATACACAGGTACCATGGAAGGTGAGGGAAATGGATTAGAGTACAGGTTTTGAAAAATTGGAAGAAAACCTTGCCTGGATCAGGAGAAAAAAAGAGGGAAAGGAGTTAATGGGGATAATATGAGAGCGATAGAGAAAGATTGGGATTGAAGACAGTAAACATCAGAAGACTTTTTGTTGTTGTTTTTTATTTGTTTGGAGTTCTCTTTTTTTTTTTCTGTACTGGGGATTGAACCACCCAGGGGCACTTTACCTCTGAGTGAAACCTCAAGCCCTTGTTTTAGTCATTTATTTTGAAACAGGCTCTTGCTAAGTTAATGAGGGCCTGGATAAGTTGCTGAGGTTGTCTTCCAACCTGCAATCCTCCTGTCTCAGCCTCCCAAGTACTGGAATTACAGGCATGCACCACCATGCCCTGCTCACAAGACATTTTTGATAGATTATGAAATCAGAACAACTGCTAAATATGAAAGGGGAGCAAATTAGACTGGAGATTAGAAAAGTTTTGAGGCATGCCGGGCATAGTGGCACACGCTTGTAATTCCAGTACTTTGGGAGGCAGAGACCAGAGGATCCGGGTTCGCGGCCAGCCTCAGCTCTCTCTCTCTCTCTCTCTCTCTCTCTCTCTCTCTCTTTCCCTGTCTCTCTCTCTCTCTCTACCTAGTGAGGCCCTCCGTAACTTCGTGAGACCTGGTTTCAAAATAAAGTATAAAAAAATAGGGCCGGGGGTGTAGCGCGGAGGTAGAACGCCCCTGAGTTCAATCCCTGGTACCGCAAAAAAAAAAAAAAAAGAAAAGTTTTGAGGCAATTTTACTATTTAAATGAAGGAAACAAAACATTGACTAAGTAATTACAAAGTTACAGGAGAGCACATTTGAGTTAGCTGCTTTTCTTTGATTTGGCCCACATTAGGTCGATATACTCAATATACCCCAGAAATACTTGGCAGCTCAGAAGTAAGAATTAATAAGCCACCAATGAAGCTTGTAAATGTATCAAGACTCAGATAAATATTCTGGGATGGAAAATTCTGAGATTTTGAAGTATGGATCAATAACATGACTGATCATAACACTCAAGTAGATAAGAGAAAAATGAAGCCAAAAGAGGAGCCTGGCATTTATTGTATTAAAAATGAGAAATCAAGGGTCAAGTCATCACAGTAAAAGAGGATATTCTCACTAGAAGTGAAAAGAATTAGCAGAATATAGGGTATAAGAGGTAGCTATCAGACTAGGGAATTTTAAGTACCCAGAGCTTGAAAGCTGAATTAGACTAGATGAGGTTCTGAGTTGAGTTGAAGCCTTTCTACTGGACAGCTAAGATAGAAGTGATGGTTCTAAAGAAGATAACTTAAAAAAAATGCCAACAGAGTTAAAGGAATACCAAGTGAGAGATGGACCATGAGAATGACATTAGCTCAGTGTGGAATAATCTGTAAGTCAGCACAGAGGTTATTGAAGAAGCCAAGGCAGGGCTTTCAAGGTTGACAGTTACTGGGTCTGACTCAGGTTGGGGAGCTTGCGCTAAAACACCATGGGATGGATTTCAAAATAAGGCAGATTCTGGAGCAAGGGTTGTCTGAATAAGACAATAGTGATCAAGTCTGCATTTCTTTCTGTATTAAATTGCATCCTGGGTCTCTTTTAATAAGGTCTGGTAAGACATGCAGACATGGAGATGATTGTCATGAAGAATGAATTTATACTTCCAGATTCCTGGAAACAGGAGGTGTGCAATGAAGAGTCCTATGGGAAAGGCCAGGGCCATTCAGAAGGCACAGGGTCCAGAGGAGAGAGCATGACCCAGACTCTTTATTGGGGCAGTCACAGGAAAGAATGGCAAGGCAAAGTACGTACTCTGAGCACAGTTAACGTTAGGTAGTTGAATAATTTTGAAGGCCTTTTGGCTATAGGCTCAATCCCTAAGTTGTTTGGTACATGGCTTCAGAGTGATTTAAGGAAAGGAAAATATTGATTTGGTGGGTTTCTTTTTCTGGTACTGGGGATTGAAGCCAGTGGTGCTTTCCTGTGAGCTACACCTCCAGCCCTATTTTATTTTTTATTTTGAAACAGGGTCTCGCTAAGTTGCTGAGACTGGCCTCGAACCTGAGATGCTCCTGTCTCAGCCTCCCAACACTGGGATTACAGGCGTGCACCACCACGCCGGGCTGGTGTGTGTGTTTTATAAAGGAGATGACTGTAGGTGTGGGCTCTGGATCCATCGGTTTATATATTGAAGGCCCCCTTGGGACTGTTTTTGTATCTCAAGGAATTAACTAGCCCTGGGAAGGGCAGTCTTTCTAGGATCGTGGCCCCAAATGTCAGAGCATCAAGAATACAGAAATTGAGAAAATGCAGTCAAATACACTTTCTCATTCAGTTAACTATGGAGAATATAGGAAGTGGCTCACTGTATTTTTCCTTTCATTAGTTAATTTATCTCTGACTATAAATTTATATAAAATTAAGATTATTTTTCTTGAAACCAATTATATTTCTTGACCCCAGAATGGGAAATACATTTTTCATCTTAAAAATAATAAAATTACTCACTATTTTGAGTACTTTCCAGTTACATTGCTTAAAAACTATATATGTTTTATACAACTTAATTTTCACGAATACCATAACCAGGCAATCACTATTATCATGTCTCTTTACACCTGAGGAAACTGAGGCATAGGGAATTTAAATAACTGGTCCAATGTCACTGAGATACAAAGCCAGGACTGTCTACATTAAAAGTTATAGTTTTTTACTGCTGTATGTGCACATTATCCATGAAATTTTTCACTAAATCAGGAACTCACCCAATCAATGACATCTTGGTCATTGAGGGTGCAGTTTATGATAGAATAAAGAATAAAGAAATTGCTATCACCTCTGCTGTTGCTGACTTGCTTAGAATCCAACCAAGTTTCATGAGTTTTTCCCTCTTCATAAAGGTGGTCCTTCCAGTCACACACTGCATGCAGTCCATCTTAAGCTTTTCTTCTGAACATGACAGTGGCATGTAATTTAAAGAAAAAAATCAGCCTAACACTAAGTGTACGAGGCAATAAATTTCAAGTCCCTGAAGCAACGTTTTTCTGCCACCCCCTTCCTTCAGGCATAAAGAAATGTGGGACTCCTGCCAGAAAAATATAATAAAATGTAAGAAGAGTTATACATGAAATACAATCAGAGACCTACAATCCGCTGCTTTGCTCGCTTGCTTTATTCCTTCCTCGAGGACTCTGTCTTCCTCTCCTATACCATGCTATTCCATTTCCTTTGCTTTCATTTTCTTACTTCTGCCATTATTTATAACACTTTCCCTTTTCCTTTGATTCCCTTTTATGTTTTTTTTTTGTGTGTGTGGAAGGAAAAACAAGAAAACAGCCATGATTTTGTTCCCACGTGTATTCAGAGCCAGAGTTTGCTTTTTCTGTTGCCTTTTACTATTCCTTAAGCTAGATATTATTTTTTCCTTCTTCAAGTTTTGCCTGTTTTCACTCTGCCTTAATGCTTTGATCTTACTTCTAGGTGAGAAGGAGCAGTTTCCTATGGACTATCATGTTTAACAAACTTTTTTTCTCTTACCAAAGTAAGTCTTAATCTTGCTCATGGGATCAGACACCAGCATCCCTAAATCTAAAGCACAGTGCCAAAAGTGCATTGAAGTTCACTCATCCACTTATGTAGGCAAGGAAATATGTGCTCGTCTACTCCCTCTTTTGTCTATCCCTCCTTTCACCCTGGCAGCAATTATTTATTGAGTGCCTTATACTCATTTATGCATTGAGTCAACAAACACTTGTAGAGCACCTGTCATCTTTCAGCAACCAGTGGCAAAGTGGGGGAGAGGTGGGTGCAGGCAATAAGGGATATCATTGTCAGTGCATAATTTAAAAACAATAACAAGATCAATTAAAAGTCTGATTTCTATCACCATCATGTGCTGGTTTGTCTAAACAATGCTAGTGATAAAGTAATCCTCTTGATAGAAGCTGTCTATCTACCCTCATCACTTTTTATCTCCCTTTTTGGTGTGACACTTTGTAGCATACAACAAAACACACAAAAGTCCCTGTCCTCAGCCAGGCATGGTGATGCATGACTGTAATCCTAAGCACGTGGAAGGCTGAGACAGGAGGATCGCATGTTTAAGGACAGTTTCAGCAACCACCTCCATCCATCCATTTATTTATTTATTTATTTATTTATTATTTTTTATTTTTGAAACAGGGTCTTGCTAGCTTGCAGAGAGTCTTGCTAAGTTGCTGAGGCTGTCCTCAATTCTGCCATCCTCCTGTTTCAGACTCCCAAATACTGGGATTGCACGTGCGCATAACCATGCCTGGCTCCAGGGTAGATTTAAAAAATTCCCAGTCCCATTCAGAGAAATTCTAATTCCATTGCTCTGCACTATGATCTAAGTATCAGTGTGTTTTATGAATCCTCTTGGTAATTGAATAGGAAATTATTTAAATGGGAAAAAACACTCAAAGAACATGAAAAAGATGTTGTGCTAGATGTTGTTGGTTTAATTATGTTTCCCAAATAGTACACTGAAGTCCTAGCCCCCATTACCTTAAGATGTGACCTTATGTAGAAAGAAGGCCATTGCAGATGTAATTGGTTGAGCTAAGATGAGGTCATACTGGAATGCAATGATCACTTAATCAACAATACCTGAGGTCCTTGTAAGAAGATGCTGTGGGCGCAAATAGGGAGAACACGTTGCAATGACAGAGACAGAAATGGTGTGCTGCAGCTACAAGCAAGTGAAACCTGTCAGCACCAGAAAGTAGGACAAGGCAAGAAAGGATTCTGAACACAGTACTCAGGGGGCCGCATGACACCTGAATTGCTGGTTTTTAGACTCCAGACATGTGAGAAAATGTTCTTTCAATCCACCCAGTTTCTGGTACTTTGTTATGGTCATACTAGGGAACTAATACAGTAGATTTTACCACCTGATTTGAGTGGGGGAAATAACAGGGAGCAAACTCAAAAATACCTTCCCTTTGCTTTGAATGATATTTGCATCTGTGTGATCATCCTCATGGTAGTAGAACAATGCCCAATGCGGGTCATCAGGAGAAAATACATTGAGTGAAAGAATTCTCTTCTAAAGAGGATGCATCTTGATCTTTCCATCCATATGGACTTTATTCCTGTGCAAACACCAGGGGTTCCTTTAAACTTGCCAGACAGTTGCTGAATTGTTGAAGACTTAAAATCAACTTAGAGAATTTATGTTAAGAAAATCTGAAAATGCAACAAGTCAGGTTTCATTGTTTTTGATTCAGAGAGCATCCCATGCAGGGCTCAGTGATCAATATTAATTTGAGATAATTAAATAGAAAAGGATGGGAAGGATAATGGCCTTTTCTGGGCATGAGAAGACCTTTAGATGTGTGAAATGGGGAAGCAGGTGATGAGGAAATGTGAACAACTTCCTCTGAACAGAAGAACATATAATGGTACACACATTCTCAAGTTCTCACTGAATGGTTCAATTGGAATAGCTCTGCTTTCCTCTCCCCAGATCTGCTTCAGAGGAATTAGTGCAGGGGAAATAGAGAGAATGTGGCAACCGCCCAGGGACACAGGGTATTTTATTTTGGTGTGTGGAGAGCAGTAACTTTGGTCTGGGTGAGAAGGTAGTCAGAAACTGAAGTAAAATAGAGTGCTGTTGAAGTTAAAATAGAATTTCTGGAGTTTTGGGCTTGCTTCTTCCTGGACATTTGCTGGAGGAAATAATGTCTTTTCTCTGCATCTGGACCCAGGTGTTTTAGTAATAATCATCCAACAAGTCCTGTGTTTGTTGGGGGCTGAGACACCTCTGTTTATTGCTTATCCTTTCCCCATCTTTCACTTTTCAAAACCCTAGGATTTCTCATTTTATTCTAAGTATCTAATGAATATTTCCTCTTGGCCTGCAATGAATAAACATGTGAAATGAGTGTTTTCCTTTTCTTTTTTTAAGGGATGAGAGTGATTCAATCTGGCATTATTAGATGGCTTTACCCTTGGTCTTTTCTAGCCACACCTTCTGGATTTATCAATTTGACAAATACTAGGTTCTAGTCTTCCTTAATTCTTATTGCCTGAGAAAGTTTCTGATACCATTTGGGAAAATAAACACACAGATTAAACAACAAGGGATTTATTTATGTATGTATTTATTTATTTACCTATCTTGTGGTATTGGGGATGGAACTCAGGGGCATTCTAACTCTGAGCAGCTCTACACCCCAAGCCCTATTTTATTCTTTTATTTTGAAACAGGATCTCACGAAGTTGCGGAGGGCCTCACTAAGTTGCTGAGGCTGGTCATTCTTCTCTCTCAGCCTCCCAAGTACTGGGATTACAAGCATTCACCACTATGCCTGATATTAAGAAGAAAAAATAACAATTTCAAATTGTCATCCCAACATGAGAGCTTGGTAAAAAAATTGTGTGTGTGTGTGTGTGTGTGTGTGTGTGTGTGTGTTTTACTGGGAATTGAACTCAGGGCAATCTACCTCTGAGCTACACTCTAGCCCTATTTTTTTTTTTAATTTTGAAACTCACTAAGTTGCTGAAGTTGTCCTCAAACCTGCTATTCTCCTATCTCAGCCTCCCAAATACTGGTATTAGAGGCATGTACCACCACAATTGGTTAAAAATCATACTAGATATAGGCAGAATCAGAAGGCTGTAACTGAGAAACTTATTAAATATTTGCATATAATACTTAAATCAGAAGAGGAGGTAGGGAAGGGAGACCAAGACATGAAAATATGCTAAAGTTCAATTTTATTAAAAAAGAGACTTAGAGATATAGATATCAATTTATGAAGAATGTACTAAAACAAATATTGTAAAATAGGACATAGTGCAAAAATAAGATGATAGTAATAGGTCTAAACAAATCAATAATTATAGTAACTATATATGGACAATCATAGCGATTCAAAGATAAATGTCGGTTATTGTAGATAACAACCAAAATTTTGCTATATGTTGATTACAAAACACATATAAACTATAAGGATAAGCAGAAATGGAAAGAGAAATAAGGGAAAATATATTTCATATTAACACTAAAAGAAATAGCTATATTAATATTAGATAAATACAGTTTAAAGCACAAAATTACTGGGTAGTGTGGCTATTATATGATCTAATTTCCATTTACTAAGCATATATAACTATTATAAGCATATATATGCAATAAAATAACTTCATAATAAATGAAGTATATAGGGAAATGCAACAGAATTCAGTAATTCCACAATTTTAGTAATAGATTCAAGATATATCTCTTATTGATGGAAAGAAAGTAAATTGACAGTGGTTTAAACATCTTCATAAATAATCAACAAGCCTGCCTTATGTAGAATTATACATACATTAATTAAAGAACAGATATTTTAAAAACATATATGCATAGAAAAAAGTCTCAGCAAATCTTTTTACTTTTTGAAACCAAAAAATAAAAAAGACTCACATTCTTCAAGAGTGATTAAGAGGAAGACGTAAATAATGTTAGTTATAAAAGTTGCATCACTGGAGGCCATATGTCAACATTTTTCCAATAATTTTGAAATCTTTTAATTAAATTAAAATTCATAGAAAATATGACTCCTTAGAATTTAATCAAAGAGGAAAATATCAAGAACAATCCTATAAGGTTATATTAAAGAAATTGGAAGAGTGCTTAAAAATATTCCCACGAGCAAAACAAGAGGCTTAGAATGCTTTAGAGATGTGTTTCTGTAAAATTTCAAGAAAAACTCGCTAACAAGTTTATTCAATTTCTTATAGAACTTTGTATGTGTGTGTGTAGTACTGGGGATTAAACCAATGGTTGGTGGTCTTCCTCTGAGCTACATCCTCTACCCTTTATTTTGTGTTTTAAAACAGGGTCCTTCTAGGTTGCTGAGAGTCTCACTAAGTTGCTGATGCTAGTCTCAAACCTGAGATCCTCCTGTTTCAGCCTACCAAGAACTGGTATTATAGGCATGTACCACTATGCCCAGCTCTTACAGAAAATTTAAAAGGAATATGCCCTCCAAAAAATTATATCTCCATTTCACTCCTGAATACAGAAGGAAAATACCTTACAGGAAAAAAATAAAATACAATAATGTAAATATATGTAACTTCCATATTGTTTTTATTCCAGATATATAAACATAATATAATATTAGACAATCCAGAAATTTGATGATATATTTATTAATTTTTACAGGTATAATCTAATTTTATTCTCCTAACATCCTGTAGTATAAGTATTAATTTTATCCTCATTTTATTTCTTATTTATTTAAATTTTTGGTGTATTGTAATTATATACCATAGTGAGGTTTAGAGTGATAGAAACATATATGCACACAGCATTCATTGTGTTTCCCTCCAGTTCCTACCCTGCTCCCTCCCCTCCCCATAGATAATATTATCATTGATATAGATAACTTTATATATGAACAAAGGATTATTTGAATTGTTTTCATCATCAGATCTCCCCTTTCACCTTCCTACCTCCTTCCCCAAATCCTCTTCCACTATTCTACTAGCATCTCCCCTCATTTATCTGAAGTTCTCTTTGTTGTCCAGTTTCTCTCTAGCTTCCACATATGAATGAAAACATATGATCATCTTTTTAAATACAGAAAATTCTTTTTAAAGCAAAACTCATTTACAATGAAGATTATTAATAAATTAGAAATAAAAGGGGAAATTTCTTAAAAGGTTCAAGAAACTTTGAGCTAACATCATCCTAAATGCAAAGCATTGGGTCATTTTTTCTTTAAGTCAAATGTCTAGTGTATGAGATATTTAAGAAACGCATCCCCCTCACGTCTTTTTGGACACCTTTTATCCGGTCATTATCATGGCACTCATCTGCATGCGTATATAAACTGACAGTGACTTGCCTCAGCCACCTCATATACTGGGGCTGGGGGTGTAGCTCATGGCAGAACACTTGCCTACCTTGCAGAAGGCTGTAGCAATTTCAACAAATGGGAGACAGGAGCCAGTGAATAAATGCTCCCTTCATTCTTTGCTCAAATGAACAATTTTGAGGCCAGTCTATGCAGCATCTCACATACCAAACCTTATTTGTTATAGAGATGGCCCATCAAAAAAAATTAAAGCTCACTTTTATATTGCACTCCCCTCATATATTTTATTCTCATAGGTCTCCTGCTCCTCTTCTCTGAAAATTTTCTCGACAATTTAAATCCCTGTATTCCTGGCTATGACAAATGCTATCACTATTCTATTTAACATTGTATGGGGACTACAGACTGTGATTAAAAGAATAAATATTTAGGACAAGAAAATAAAAGCTTATAATTTTTGCACTTATTTTTTTCTGTTTTAAATTTTTGTTTATTGCTGCATTGTAATCATACATCTTGATGGGTTTCAGGGTGGTAGAAGTATACATGCACATTTTTGTACTTATAATTCAATTTAAAAACTAAAAGAAATATAAATAAGACATATATTTTTTAATTTTATTTTTGTATTTTTTAATTTCAAAGTTTTATTGGTTGCATTGTAGTCATACATCATAGTGAGATTCAAAGTGATACATTGGTATATGTACATAAAATTATTTCCCTCTCCTCCCCCCTCCCAGTGAATGATAGTGAGATTCAGTGATGCATTTAAATATGCAGGTAACATTATTTTATCTATTCTATTTCCTTTCTGAAAGTCCCTTTTCCCTTCCCTCTTCCCTCCTAGATGCTGATCCCTTTTCCCTATTTTACTGGTCTCTCTCCTAATTTTCGCTTTTTTTTCTCTCTACCTTTCACATATAAGAGAAAATGTGTGGTCATTGATAGTCCGAGTCAAGCTGATCTCACTGAGCATGGTGTTCTCCAGTTCCATTCATTTTCCTCAAATGACATAATTTCATTTTGCTTTAGTGCTGAGTAAAACTTCATTGTGTGCATCCTTTGCAATCAGGAAAATGCAAATAAAAATTGCACTGAGATTTCATCTCTCTCCAGTTAGAATGACAGTCATTAAGAATACAAACAATAAGGCCGGGCCGCCCCCGCACCAGGTACCGGACACCCCCAGGCGTCCCCGCGAGCGCCACACCGCCGGCCCCAGAGCCACCTGGGCCGGGCCGCCCCCGCGCCAGGTACCGGACACCCCCAGGCGTCCCCGCGCGCGCCACACCGCCGGCCCCAGAGCCACCTGGGCCGGGCCGCCCCCGCGCCAGGTACCGGACACCCCC
>PVJS01044639.1:0-16584 GCA_004027185.1 Glis glis
GTACTGGGATGGAAGCCAGGGGCATTCTACCTCTGAGCTACACCCCCAGCCCTATTTTTTTATCCTTTATTTTGAAACCGGGTCTCACGAAGTTGCAGAGGGCCTCACTAAGTAGCTGAGGCTGGCCGCAAACCTGGATCCTCCAGTCTCAGCCTCCCAAGTACTGGGATTACAAGCGTGCGCCACCCCGCTCGGCTCTCTATTTTCTCTTCTGTTAGGAGGGTAACAATAGCACCTATCTCAGCAGGTTACTGTAGGAATAGTGCCTTCCATCTGCGTTCTCTTTGCCTGGGACACTCCTCCCCATAGTTCACCTTGTTAATTCCTCCTGCTTTTCCAGCTGGACCACCACTTCTTCCAGAATGCCTTCCCTGCTGGAAGGGAAGGGTGGGCATTGGTTGGGTTCGCTGTTACACGCTCCCTGTAGCACCTGCCAATTATTCTTTGTAATTATTTCTAAATCTACTCACTGCCTTTCTGAACGGCAAATTCCCAAAAGATAAGGATGGTGTCTATTTCATTCATTCCTGTATCTCCAGTATCTAATAGTCCCTTGGTACATAATAATCGGGGAGGACTATATTTGCTCGCTGAGTGAAAAATGAGATAAAAATGCGCACAAATATAGAGCCTAACAGTTAGCAAGCTCTCAATAAAGGAAAAGAGCAAAATTCAAAGTACCGTTTCTACTGAAGGCATAATACTATTTTTGTGTGTGTGTGTGGTACCGGGGATTGAACCCAGGGGCATTCTACCTCCGCGCTACGCCCCCGGCCCTATTTTTTATACTTTATTTTGAAACCGGGTCTCACGAAGTTGCAGAGGGCCTCACTAAGTAGAGAGAGACAGGGAGAGAGAGAGAGAGAGAGAGAAAGAGAGAGCTGAGGCTGGCCGCGAACCCGGATCCTCCGGTCTCCGCCTCCCAAAGTACTGGGATTACAAGCGTGCGCCATCACGCCCGGCTGGCATAATACTTTTGTGACACCTTAAAGTAAAATAATTTAAAGTTAGCCAGGTGTGGTGGCGCACACCTGTAATCCCAGTACTTGGGAGGCTGAGACAGGAGGATTGCAGGTTCACAGCCAGCCTCAGCAACTTAGTGAGGCCCTCCTCAACTTAGTGAGACCCTGTTTCAAAATAAAGAATAAAATAGGGTGGGGGTGGAGCTCAGAGGTAGAATGCCCCTGGGTTCCATTGACAGAAAGAAGGAAGGAAAGAAGGAAGAAAGGAAGGAAGGAAGGAAGGAAGGAAGAAAGGAAGGAAGGAAGGAAAGAAGAGGGAAAGGAAGAAAGAAAGAATACAAGTTAAACTACTCTAAGAGTTGGGTGTGGTGGCGTGTGCTTGTAATCCTAGTACTTGGGAGGCTGAGACAGGAGGATCGCAGGTTCAAGGACAGCTTCAGCAATCTAGTGAGGCTCTCAGCAACCTAGTGAGACCCTGTTTCCTAATAAGAAATAAAATTGATCTGGGGATGTAGCTTGGAGATAGAATGCCTCTGGGTTTAATTCCCAGCACCACACACACAAATAAATAAACAAATAAATAAACCACTGTAAGGCAGGGACTGTCACCTGTCTTCATGATGAAGTTCAAAATCCTAGCCAAGCACAGTGGTGCATACCTGTAATCCCAGTACTTGGGAGGCTGAGACAGGAGGATCAGTACAAATCCAAATTGGTCTGAGGGGTTCAATGCCAGCCTCAGCAATTTAATGAGACTCTCAGCAACCTAGTAAGACAATGTTTCAAAACAAAAAATAAAAAGGGCTGGAGGTGTAACTCAGAGGTAGAATGTCCCTGGGTTCAAACCCCAGTAACACACACACACACACACACACACACACACACACTTTTTATGTGTGTGTGTGTGTGGTACTGGGGATGGAACCCAGGGACATTCTAACTCTGAGCTACACCCCCAGCCCGATTTTATTCTTTACTTTGAAACAGGGTCTCACTAAGTTGCGGAGGGCCTCAATAAGTAACTGAGGCTGGCTATGAACTTGCAATCCTCCTGTCTCAGCCACCCAAGTACTAGGATTACAAGAGTGCGCCACCATGCCTGGCAGGTTTTCACATTTTTAAAGTTCAGAATCTGAACTTAAATGTGAAATTTCTGTTTTTTATTTTATTTTATTTGCTGCTTTTTTTTTTTTTTTGCAGTGTTGGGGATCAAACTCAGGGCCTCATGCATGCTAGGCAAGCATTCTACATTGCCAACCTAGAATTTCTGGGTTTTGTTTTTGTTTTGGTATTGCGGATTGGACCAAGGGTTTTTTTTTTTTTTTGTACTGGGATTGAACCCAGGGGCATTCTACCTCTGAGTTACACCCCCAGCCCTATTTTATTATTTTATTGTGAAACAGCATCTCAGTAAGTTGCAGAGGGCCTCACTAACTTGCTGAGGCTGGCTGTGAACCTGCGATCCTCCTGTCTCAACCTCTCAAGTCCTAGGATTACAAGTGTGTGCCACCACGCCTGGCTCCCTCCGAGCTATTTTGAGACAGGGTCTCATTAAGTAGTTGAGGCTGGCCTTGTACCTGCAATCAGGCATGCACTACCACGCCTGGCTGTGACATTTCTGTTTTAAATGCTGGCAAGTAATTTTAAAAAAATGTAAACCATTGTGGGCCAAATCAAAACATCTGTGGGTTACTAACTGCCTGTGGCCTGCCCATATGCACCTTGTGCTGCTCGACCTTTAGCTATAGCTGGTAACTGGTTCTGTGCTCATCATCACTCCAGCATCCCTCCGTTTATTTTCGGCCCACTTCATGCCAGGCACTGTCTGGGAGCTTTCCACGGATGACCTCATATAACCTTAACCACCTGTGAGGTCAAGTAAGGTTCAGCAAGGTGAAGATACTTGCCCAAGGTCACAAGCTGCAAGTGGCGAGCCAGGTGTTAAAGGTCTTTCCCGGGAATACTGTGGGTCAAAGTACAATTCGCCCGTTTAGCATGGGAGTTGCTCTGATCTGCCTGCTCCTTGATCACTATGAGCCAGGTATTTTGTGCTTCTCGTGCCCTGACTCAATCCTCACCACAAATGAAGCAGCTGCTGTTATCACCCCCACTTTACAGGTGAGGAAATAGGTATAGAACAGGATTGCCCAAGGGAAACCAGGTTTCAAAACCAGACAACCCGATGCCATAGTGCCCACTTTAAGGGACCCCTAGACCAATGTGGGTTTGTGACAGAGCATGAGCCAAGGGAGAAGAGAGAGAAATTTACAGGTAACTACTTTCTCCAATCCAGAGCCCCACAGAGGAATCCCCCTGGGTTATTGCCATGAGCGTGATACTGAGATGTGGCCTGCAGGGGGCAGCAGTATAAACAGTCGCTAAATTCTGCCTTGTTCAAAGCTAGACTGAGGAAGCTTACCTAGTCATATTCACTCCTTGTTTGCATCTTGTTCTCTCGGGCCAAATTAATTCTTTTGTTGTTATTGTTTTATTTTTGTTTTTTTTATGGTAGTGGGGATTGAGCCCAGGGGCATTCTGCCTCTGAGCCACACCCCCAGCCCTATTTTATTTTTATTTTGAAACAGAGTCTCAGTAAGTTGCTGAGGGCCTCGATAAGTTGCTGGGCTAGCTGCAAACCTGTGATCCTCCTGTCTCAGCCTCCCAAGTACCATGCTTGGCCCCAATTAATTCTTTGTCAGTACATTTGACTTCTGGTTTTCAGCCCAGTGAGAACCACCAGCCTAGAGGAACCCTGGACAGCAATGAAGGGAGAGAGCCCTCAGTGGGATTTAAAACTATGGTGAAATCATATAGGCCAAAAATCACAGAGGTAATTTTTTCTTCTTTCTTCCTTCCTCCCTTTTTTTTTTTTTTAGGTGCTGGGGATCAAACCCAGGGCCTCAGACATGCTTACTAAGCACTCTTCCACTGAGCTACATCCTGTGCCCCATGGCAGTGATTTTTTTGTGTGTGTGTGTGTGTGTGTGTGTGTGTGTGGTACTGGGGTGGAACCCAAAGACCTTCTACTCCCAGACTGTACCTCCAGCCCTATTTTATTTTTTGTTTATATTTATTTATTTATTTTGCTGTACTTATTTATTTATTTTGATTGAACTCAGAGGCATTCTACCTCCAAGCTACACCTCCAGCCCTATTTTTTATTCTTTTTTTTTTTGCGTTACCAGGGATTGAAGCCAGGGGCGTTCTACCTCCGCACTACGCCCCCGGCCCTATTTTTTATTCTTTATTTTGAAACCGGGTCTCACGAAGTTTTGGAGGGCCTCACTAAGTAGAGAGAGAGAGACAGGGAGAGAGACAGAGAGAGAGACAGAGAGAGAAAGAGCTGAAGCTGGCCGTGAACCCGGATCCTCCAGTCTCCGACTTCCAAAGTACTGGGATTACAAGCGTGCGCCACCATGCCCGGCTTTATTCTTTATTTTGAAACAGGGTCTCACTAAGTTGTGGAGGGCCTCACTAAGTAGCTGAGGCTGGCTGCAAACCTGGATCCTCCTGTCTCAGCCTCCCAAGTAGTGGGATTACAAGCATGCGCCACCATGCCCGGCCCCTATTTTATTTTTATTTGAAAATAGGGTCTCACTAAGTTGCTAAAAGCCCCATTAAATTGCTGAGGCTGGCTTCGAATCTGCGATCCTCCTATTTCAGCCTCCCAAGTACTGGACTTACAGGCATGCACTACCATGCCTGGCTTCAGTGATTTTTAAAAAATATATACTTTTATTGGTGCATTGTAGTCTCACATAATAATGAAATTCAGAGTGATAGGGACATACATACACATAGCACTAGGTGAGCTTTCCCCCATCTCTTACTCCACCCCAACCCCTTCCCCATACATGATGTTAAGATTGGCATTGATGCCAGGTGTAGTGTCACACACCTGTAATCCCAGTACTTGGGAGACTGATAGGAGTGATCCAGTTATAGGTGACTTCATACCATCCCCTGTCCCAAAGCAGAGCAGGCATTATAAGGTTAAAACAGGCTGCTTCTTACTCTTCCCAGTCTGCTCTCTGGGCTTCTTCTGTCCTGAGCCTGTTGGGTCAGCATGGCAACAAAGATAAGATGAAGGCCTACACTAAAAAAGTTACGAATGAGCCAGGTGTGGTGGCACATGCTTGTAATCCCAGTACTTGGGAGGCTGAGACTGGAGGATCTGGGTTCGCGGCCAGCCTCAGCTACTTAGTGAGGCCTCCGCAATTTAGTGAGACCCTGTTTCAAAATAAAGAACAAAAAATAGGACTGGGGGTGTAGCTCGGAGGTAGAATGCCCCTGGGTTCAATCCCCAGTACCGCCAAAAATAATAATAATAATAATAATAGTAATAAAAAGTTACAAACCTTAAAACTTAGGTCACGGGGCCTGGGAAGAACTGGAAAAAAATTATCCTCTCACGTAGATGCTGACAAAGCGGGTCTATTGGCCTGGGAACTTAGCAACCCAGATAAGGAAGACCAGATAGGACAAACCCTATTTAAGATCCAGGGTCCAGGGGGGCATCAGCACTCGGCTCCATTGCGTTCTCCTCAAAGGCGTGATGCTTCTCTCTCTCTCTCTCTCCCTGCCCCCTCTCTGAGACATGGCACATTACTCCTGCTTTTATAATAAATCTTTTTGCCCTGCACTAAATTCCAACTGCTTGTCCTGGCTCTTTATTTCTCAGCCCATGTTATCTATCTGGGCTAAGGAAAAGAACCCACGGTGACCACTGAAATGGTAACAGGAGGATCACAGGTTCAAAGCCAGCCTCAGCAATTTAGTGAGACCCTGTTTCAAAATAAAAAATGAGAAGCCGGGCGTGGTGGCGCACAACTGTATTCCCAATACTTGGGAGTCTGAGAGAGGTGGATCGTGGGTTCGAGGATAGCCTCAGCAAGTAATGAGACTCTCAGCAACCTAGCAAGACCCTGTTTCAAAGTAGAAAATAAAATCAGGCTGGGGACATAGTCTGGAGGTAGAATGCCCCTGGGTTCAATCCTCAGTAACACACACACACACACACACACACACACACACACACAAAGAGTCACTTGTGGTGGTGCATGTTTGTAATCCCAGTACTTGGGAGGCTGAGATAGGAGGACGGCAGGTTCACCGCCAGCCTCAGCTACTTAGGCCCTCCGCAACTTAGTGAGAACCTGCTTCAAAATAAAAAATAAAATAGGGCTGGTGGTGTAGCTCGGAGGTAGAACACCCGAGTTCAATCCCCCAGTAACACACACACACACACACACACACACACACACACACACACACACACATACTCACACACACACCAAAAATAAATAGGCTGGGTGTGGTGGTGCACGCTTGTAATCCCAGAACTTGGGAGGCTGAGACTGGAGGATCCGGGTTCGCTGCCAGCCTCAGCTACTTAGTGAGGCCTCTGTAATTTAGTGAGACCCTGTTTCAAAATAAAGAATAAAAAATAGGGCTGGGGGTGTAGCCCGGAGGTAGAATGCCCCTGGGTTCAATCCTTGGTACCCACCAAAAACAAAAACAAACAAACAAAAAAAAAAACAAAATAAAGAATAAAAAAAATAGGGCTGGGGGTGTAGCCTGGAGGTAGAATGCCTGTGTTCAATCCCCGGTACCACAAAAAAAAAAAAAGAATAAGCCGGGCATGGTGGTGCACGCTTGTAATCCTAGTATTTGGGAGGCTGAGACAAGAGGATCACAGGTTCGAGGATAGTCTCAGCAAGTAGTGAGACTCTCATTAATCTAGTGAGACCCTAAATAAAAATAAAAAATAGGGCTGGGGTGTAGCTCAGAGGTAGAAAGTCCCTGGGTTCAATCCCCAGTATAAATGAATGAATGAATGAATGAATAAATAAATAAATAAATAAATAAATATTAAAAATGAAAAAAGGGAGCCAGGCGTGGTGGCACACGCTTGTAATCCGGATCCGGGTTCGCAGCCAGCCTCAGCAACTTAGTGAGGTCCTCTGCAACTTAGTGAGACCCTGTTTCAAAATAAAGAATAAAAAATGGGGCTGGGAGTGTAGCTGGGAGGTAGAATGCCCCTGGGTTCAATCCCTGGTACCGCAAAAAAAAAAAAGGAAAAAGGGGGTGGGCATGCAGCTTAGTGGAAGAGGGCCCTTGGGTTCAATATCCAGAACTAAAAAATAAATAAAAAGATTGGCATTGATGCCAGGTGTGGTGGTGCACACCTATACTCCCAGTATGTGGAGGGATTATAAGAGACAGGAAGATCCCAAATTCGCAACCAGCCTCAGCAACTTAGGGAGGCCATTTCAAAATAAAAAAAGGGCTGGGGGTGTAGCTTGAGGTAGAATGCTTCTGGGTTTAATCCTCAGTACAAAAAAAAAAAAAAAAAAAAGAAAACCATAAAACCAGGCATCGTATTGAATGCCTGTAATCCCAGTACTTAGGAGGTTGAGATAGGAGGATCTCAGGTTCCAGGTCAGCCTCAGCAACTTAGTGAGACCCTATTTCCAAATAAAAAATAAAAATCGGTCTGGGGGTGTAGCTTGGAAGTAGAATGCCCCTAGGTTCAATCCCCAGCACCACACATATACACACACACACACAAAGATTGTCGACAATTTCGTATATGCACATCCCAGGTACCACAAAAATAAATAAATAAATAAATATAAATAAAAGATGAGAGGCTGACTAAAGCCATTTTCCACTTAAAATATTATATGAAAGAGCCGGGCATGGTGGAGTATGCCTGTAGTCCCACTACTTGGGATGGTAAGACAGGATAATCACAAGTTCAAGGCCAGCATCAGCAATTTTGTGAGACCCTATTTCAAAATAAAAAATAAAGGTCAAGCTGGGCGTGGTGGCACATGCTTGTAATCCCAGTACTTGGGAGGCTGAGACTGGAGGATCCAGGTTCGTGGCCAGCCTCAGCTACTTAGTGAGGCCTCTGCAACTTAGTGAGACCCTGTTTCAAAATAAATAATAAAAAATAGGGCTGGGGGTGTAGCTCAGAGGTAGAATGCCCCTGGGTTCAATCCCCAGTACCGCAAAAAAAATAAATAGATAAATAAATCATTTAAAAAAATAAAGGTCAGGCCAGGTGTGGTGGTGCACGCTTGTAATCTCAGTATTTAGGAGGCTGAGACAGGAGGATTGCAGGTTCAAGGATAGCCTCAGCAAGTAGTAAGACTCTCATCAACCTAGTGAGACCCTGTTTCAAAATAAATAATAAAAAATAGGGCTGGGGGTGTAGCTTGGAGGTAGAATACCCCAGGGTTCATTCCCAGTACCACAAAAATAAATAAATAAATAAATAAATAAATAAATGAATAAATAATAAAGGTCGGGCTAGGTGTGGCGGCGCATGCTTATAATCCCAGTACTTGGGAGGCTGAGACAGGAGGATTGCAGGTTCAAGGATAGCCTCAGCAAGTAGTAAGACTCATCAACCTAGTGAGACCCTGTTTCAAAATAAATAATAAAAAATAGGGCTGGGGAGCCGGGTGTGGTGGCGCACACTTGTAATCCCAGTACTTTGGGAGGCGGAGACCGGAGGATCCCGTTTCGTGGCCAGCCTCAGCTCGCACTCTCTCTCTCTCTCTTCTCCCTCCCTGTTTCTCTCTCTCTTCCTCTACCTAGTGAGGCTTCCGCAACTTCGTGAGACCCGGTTTCAAAATAAAGTATAAAAAATAGGGCCAGGGGTGTAGCGCGGAGGTAGAACGCCCCTGGGTTCAATCCCCAGTACCGCAAAAAAAAAATAATAATAATAATAAAAATAGGGCTGGGGGTGTAGCTTGGAGGTAGAATACCCCAGGGTTCATTTCCAGTACCACAAAAATAAATAAATAAATAATAAAGGTCGGGCCCGGTGTGGTGGCACAAGCTTGTAATACCAGTACTTGGGAGGCTGAGACAGTAGGATCGTAGGTTCAAGACCAGCTTTGGCAATTTAGCGAGATCCTGTTTCAACATAAAAATAAAATCGAGCTGGGGGTTGGAGCTCAGAGGTAGAACGCCCCTGGGTTCAATCCCCAGTACCACAGAAAATAAATAAAATAAAAAATAAAGGTTGGGCACAGTGATGCATGCCTGTAATCCCAATATTTGGGAGGCTAAAACAGGAAGATCACAGTTTTTTTTTAATATGCTTGTATTGGTGCATTATAGTCTCGCATCATATTGTAAATCATGTTGACAGTGACATACATGCACACAGCACTTGGTGCCCCCTCCACCTCCTATCTCCCCCCTTCCTAATTCAGAGTAGCGAGATTGACATTGGTATTTTCACATATGTACACAAAGCCGATGGTAGTAATTCCATTTATGAACCTCACTCTTCCCCTTCCCCTTCCCTTAGACCACCTCCCTGGCTCCACTGAGGTTTCTCCTGTATTATCTGAAGCCCCTCTGGTATCCCAACTACTCCCTAGTTTGTGCATATGTCCCTTCACTTTCTGAGATTGGCTAATCTCATTTAACATAATGTTCTCTAGGTCCTTCCATTTTCTTGCAAACGACATAATTTTGTTCTTTATTGCTGAGTAGAATTCCACTGTGTGTATATCCCATAATTTTGTAATCCATTCATCTATTGATGGACACCTAAGTTGGTTCCATAATTTGGCTATTGTGAATTGTGTTGCTAAGCCGGGCGTGGTGGCCCATGCTTGTAATCCCAGTACTTGGGAGGCTGAGACAGGAGGATCCCAGGTTCGAGGCCAGCCTCAGGTACTTATTGAGGCCCTCTGCAACCTAGTGAGACCCTGTTTCAAAACAAAGAATAAAAAAATAGGGCTGGGGATGGAGCTTGGAGGTACAATGCCCCTGGATTTAATCCCTAGTATGGCAAAAAAAAAAAAAAAGAATAAAATAGGGCCGGGGTATAGTTCAGAGGCAGAATGCCCCTGGGTTCAATCCCCAGTACCAAAAAATAAAAATAAAATGATAAAGTGTAGAGTTTTTTTAAGTTTGATGAGTTTCAACGTATCTATACAACTTTGAAACCATAACCACAATCAAGATAGTTAAGGTACCCAATGTGCCGGTATTGAGAAATTGCTCCGGTATTGATTTCCAATAAAAATGTAAAAGGCAGTCAGAGCGTGGATGCTGGGCAGGCACTCAGGCAGGGAGAAGCACAGCTTGGCCTGTTACACTCCAGAACTCCCCTCCCCTCTCCTTTGCCTTGATATTAACCCATAGTAAGAATGTAGAGGCAATTAAAGCCTTTAGCCCTAAAAATATAGAGGCACTTAAAAGCCCTAAGGTCACAGTGACTCTGCCTGGCACATTTTAAAGCCATGAAGGTAGCAAGAGCATCATGCCTTGCTCTTAGAGATTCCACACAGCTGCACTGGCTGCAACTAGTGCCTCTGTTTCCCTCCTCTTCTTTGTGACCCGGCCTTGGTATGTGAAATGTAAACTCCATGGGTTACTTCAAAGCACCCATAATTGATAGGCAACCAATACAGCCCAATACAACAGAGGTTAAAAAAAAAAAGATTATTAACCCCTGTACTTAGTAAGTGCACTGTCCAGAGACAAGAAGGCACCACCTGCCTAAGAAATAAGTTACTAGCCCATTGTCTTGGTAACGGTGATAAGAACATACCAATAAGAAAAACTGTATTTTTTTGTGTGTGTTACCGGGGATTGAACCCAGGGGCGTTCTACCTCTGCGCTACACCCCCGGCCCTATTTTTTTATACTTTATTTTGAAACTGGGTCTCACGAAGTTGCGGAGGGCCTCACTAGGTAGAGAGAGAGAGAAAGAGAGCGAGAGAGAGAGAGAGAGAGAGCGCTGAGGCTGGCTGCGAACCCAGATCCTCCGGTCTCCACCTCCCAAAGTACTGGGATTACAAGTGTGCGCCACCATGCCTGGCCCAAGAAAAACTGTATTTAAGGGCTCGGGTGGGAGAGGGGAGGCAGAGTTCCATTTTCGGCTCTCCAGCGTGTCTTCCAGGCACGCTGCTTTTTTTCTCTTCCCTTTCTATTTCCTACTGACTTTGCAATAAAAATTAGTTTAAGCTGAAACCGAGCTATTAATTTTAATTTCCCGATTCAACATGTCTATTTGAATTGAGGAAAAGAGCCCACATCACCGCTTCCACCATAGCACCCACCACTCCAAAAAGTTTCCTCTCCCCCTTTGTTCTCCCTCTTTGCCTTGCCACAGCCTTTTTGGTCCCTAGACAGTCAATAATCTGCTTTCTGTCACAATAGATTAGTTTGCCTATGACTTCATATTAAAGGAATCATACAGAAATTTCCTTTTTTTGGTTTGGCTTCTTTCACTTAGCTATTTTAAGATTAATCAAGTTGTTTCATGTATTAATAAATCATTCCTTTTTATTATTTTGGTACTGGAGATTGAACCCAGGGGCATTCTACCTCTGAGCTATACCCCCAGCCATATTTTATTTTTTTATTTAGAAACAGGGTCTCACTAGGTTGCTAAGGGTCTCACTAAGTTGCTGAGGCTGCCCTTAAACCTGCAACCCTCCTATCTCAGCCTCCCAAGTACTGGGATCAGAGGCGTGAGCCACGACGCTGGGCTGGTTGTATGTTTTGCAACTATTTTACCCAGGTTTGTGGCTTGCCTTGTCATTTTCTTAATGAGCAAAATCTCTAATTTTGATGACATTTAATTCATGTTTTTTTTTTTTTTTTTGCAGTACTGGGGATTGAACCCAGGGGCATTCTACTTCCGGGCTACACCCCAGCCCTATTTTTTATGCTTTATTTTGAAACAGGGTCTCACTAAGTTGTGGAGGGCCTCACTAAGTAGCTGAGGCTGGCCGCAAACCTGAATCCTCCTGTCTCAGCCTCCCAAGTACTGGGATTACAAACGTGTGCCACCACGCACGGCTTATGTTTTTAAATTTTATGGATTATATATTTGGAAGTCACCTAGTTTTTTCTTCTTTGTTTTCCTCTCAAAGTGTAGCTTCAGGTTTAACATTTAGGTTTAATTTGGGCTGTGGCAAAATTAGTTTGGCATTTAGAAAGCTCTTCTGGCAGCAGCAAGGACTACCTGGAGAGTGATAGCCTAGGGGCCTGAGAAGAGCGCCACGCAGAGAGAGATGGTGGCTTCCACTAGGTGACAGAAATGGAGAACATGCAAAGGAGTTGACATAATGTGGATGTGGAACCGCCAGACTTAAAGGGCTGAAGGTGTCAAGAGTGATTCTTCCCAGTATTTGGGAGGCTGAGATAGGAGGATCACAGCTTCAAGGCCAGCCTCGGCAACTTAGTGTGGCTCTCAGCAACCTAGTGAGACCCTGTTTCCAAATAAGAAATAAAATCAGGATGGGGGTGTAGCTTGGAGGTAGAATGCCTCTGGGTTCAATCCCCAGTACCCCCAAAAAAAGTGATTCTTGGGTTTCTTACTTATGCAAAAAATTGAAGCCAGGTATGGTGGCCCCACGCCTATAATCCCAGTACTTGGAAGACTGTGACAGGAGGATCGCAGGTTCGAGGTCAACCTCAGCAATTTAGGGAGTTCCTCAGCAACTTAGTGAGACCCTGTTTCAAAATAAAGAATAAAAAATAGGCGCCGGGCATGGTGGTGCACGCTTGTAATCCCAGTACTTGGGAGGCTGAGACCGGAGGATCCAGGTTCGCGGCCAGGCTCAGCTACTTAGTGAGGCCCTCTGCAAGTTCGTGAGACCTGATTTCAAAATAAAGTATAAAAAATAGGGCCAGGGGTGTAGCTCGGAGGTAGAACGCCTCTGGGCTCAATCCCCGGTACCGCAAAAAAAAAAAAAAAAAAGGGCTGGGGGTGTAGTTCGGAGGTAGAATGCCTCTGGGTTCAACCCCCAGTTCCACCAAAATAAATAA
This sequence comes from Glis glis, assembly GCA_004027185.1. Lineage (NCBI taxonomy): Eukaryota > Metazoa > Chordata > Mammalia > Rodentia > Gliridae > Glis > Glis glis. The sequence goes on from PVJS01044639.1 coordinate 12,774, forward strand.
ATAAATAAATAAATAAATAAATAAATAATAAAACAAAATAGGGCTGGGGTGTAGCTCAGAGGTATGCCCCTGGGTTCAATCCCCAGTACCATAAAAAAGAAATTGAGGGTAACTTGCTTATAAGATTTTGCCCTTCAAATTGGCTCTCATTTGTTTTTTCTTCGGGAGGCTGTGACTGGACAGTTTCTTTTCTTTTCTTTCTTTCTTTCTTTTTTTGGTATTGGAGATTCAACCCAGGGACAGTCTACCTCTGAGCCACACCCCCAGGCTTATTTTATTTATTTATATTTTATTTATTTATTTGGTGCTGGGGGTGGAACCCAGGGGCATTCTACCTCCGAGATACACTCCCAGCCCTATTTTTTATTCTTTATTTTGAAACAGGGTCTCACTAAGTAGCTGAGGTTGGCCGCGAACCTGCGATCCTCCTGTCTCAGTCTCCCAAGTACTGGGATTACAACCGTGCGCCACCACATCCGGCTTCTTTTTTTTATTTTGAAACAGCATCTCACATCCGGCGTGGTGGCGCACGCTTGTAATGTCAGTACTTGGGAGGCTGAGACAGGAGGATTGCAGGTTCGAAGCCAGCCTCAGCAGCTTAGTGAGGCTCTCAGCAACTTAGCGAGACCTGTCTCACTACACCTGCCTGGGTGTGTAGCTTGGAGGTAGAGGGACCTACACCTGTCTGGGGTGTAGCCTGGAGGTAGAGGGCCCTTGGGTTCCATTCCCAGTACCACAAAAAAAAAAAAAGAAAAGAAAAGAAAGAAAAGAAAAGAAAAGAAAAGAAAAGAAAAGAAAAGAAAGAAAAGAAACAGGGTTTTGCCAGGTTGCTGAGAGTCTCGCTAAATTGCCGAGGTTGTCCTCCAACCTGCAACCCTCCTGTCTCAGCCTTCTAAGTACTGGGATTACAGGCGTGCGCCACCATGCCCGGCTGGACAGTTTCTAAAACACACTTGCATGAGCTCCCTTTTTTGGACACTTCCTGGAGTCCAGTATTGAGCCCTGCCCTCCAAGGCCAAAGACCTTTGCCTGGCTCAGTAGGAGGTAAAGGCCCTAGCCTTTTGAGTCGTCGGGTGCGGGCTGCGGGCGGCGCATGACCAGAGGCCGAGTGGCGCGGGCCGGCCGGAGCGAAGGACCGACAGTTCCCGCCATTTTGTCCCGCTAGCCTCACCGCGGACCCCGGCAGGCGACTACAAGTCCCGTGAGCCTCCGCGGCGGCACTTCCTCCTCTCGCTGTCCGGCCCGCTCCCACTTTCCCCCTCCCCGGGGGCCGGAGGCTCTGGCTGCAGCCGGGCGGCCAGAGGCCAGGTAGGATTTCCGGGGGAAACTGCTGTGGAGACCGCGGCGGCGGCGGCGGCGACCCGGGTGAGTTCGGGGAGCGGGGAAGCGGCGGCAAGGGCGGCCGCGCTGCGGGCGCTGCTCGGGCTCGGGCCGCGCTCTGGGCTCCGCGCGGGGGTCGCGGCCCGGGCGGGGACGCCGCGGCGGCCGTGGCGTCTCCAGGGCGTGGCGGGCCGCGGCCTCCGCCTCCCTCGTCGGCCCTCCCACAACGGTCCGCCGCGGCGTCCCCGCCCGCCGCCGCCGGCAGCCTCGCCCTCCGCCCCCGGCCCGGCCGCCCTTTTGTCTCGGCCGCTCTCGCCCCTTTGTGCGGGCGAGTCCGCCGCGGCCTCGGGGGCGCCCGCCGGTCCTGCCCGGGACGCTCGGGGGATCCGGTTACGGTAATCGGAGCGGGTCAAAGTCCATTTTTCAAAACTTTCCTCCCTCCCACCTCGGTATCCAGCCGGGCCAGCGCAGAGGCTGCGGAGTCAGGCAGCTTCTGTAGAAACCTCGAGGTTATTGTGCAGACCTTCAATGTCAGACCTGCAGCAGCGCCAGGGCGCTGATCGCCAGGCGTTTTACTTGGCGGAGGGATGAGGCTGTGAAGAGCGAGCCACCCCGCGAAACCGGGCAGGATCGAATTTGCCGCGATGGAAGAACTCGTGCGAATGGCATTGGTTCACACCCCTCCGGAATCTCGGAGAGGAATTTTTAGGGCATCGTTAGTTACTTGCAAGAAAAGACTCTCGTACTCCCTATGACCACCTCGCTCCTCGTCCTCTAGGAAATGCCACTCTTATTCTGTTTAAAACAAAAAGTCGCAGCCGGGCTTGGTGGCGCACGCTTGTAATCCCGGTATTTGGGAGGCTGAGACAGCAGGATCGTAGGTTCAAAGCCAGCCTCGGCAGTTTAGCAAGGCTGTCAGCAACCTAGTGAGACCCTGTTTCCAAATAAGAGATAAAAAAGTCAGGTTGGGGGTGTAGCTTGGAGGTAGAATGCCTCTGGGTTCAATCCCAGAAAAATGAGTAAATAAATAAAAATAAGAAGTCGGATTCAGGCGTTGTTGTGGCGTGTGCCTGTAATCCCAGTACTTAGGAGGTTGGGACAGGAGGTTCACAGGTTGGAGGCCAGCCTCAGCAATTTAAGGAGATCCTCAGGAACTTACCGAGATCTTGTTTCAAAATAAAAAATAAAAAGGGCTGGGGCTGTAGCTCAGAGGTAAAATGTGGGCTCAGTCCTCAGTACCCTCCCCCCACACACAGTCGAAAGAAAAGCCCGTTAATAAAAGCATCTGCTCTATAGAGAAACCAGAAACCTAGTAGCATCTATAAAGCACTTTTTCACCAGAATGAAGCCAGTTGGAGGATGGGAGAGCTGGTATATTCTTATTGGAAACTATTGAATTTTTTTCAAATTTGGATAGTGGTTAACTTTTATGTATGTTTCCTTGGAAGACTGCATTGCTATTTAGCTTGAGGTAAAGCCTTCTAAAGCCATTGCATGTGTGTGTGTGTGTGTGTGTGTGTGTGTGTGTGTGTGTAGCTGGGGATTAAACCCAGGGGCTTGTTACCTCTGAGTTACACCCCCAGCCCTATTTTCTTTATTCACTTATTTATTTATTTAGTTTTTTGGTACTGGGCACTAAACCCAGGGGCATTCTATCTCTGAGCTACACCCCAAGCCTTTTTTATATTAAATAGGGTCTCGCTGCCAGGCATGGTGGTACACGCTTGTAATCCCAGTGCTTGGGAAACTGGACAGGAGGATCCCAGGTTTGAGGACAGCCTCAGCAATTTAGCAAGACACTGCTTCAAAATAAAAAATAAAGGGCTATAGCTGGGCATGGTGGCACATGCTTGTAATCCCAGTACTTGGAACGCTGAGACAGGAGGATTGCAGGTTCGAAGACAACCTCAGCAACTTAGACTCTCCATAACTCAGTGAGACCCTATTCAAAATAAAAGAATACAATAGGGCTGGGAGTGTAGTTCAGAGGTAGAAAGAATGTCCCTGGGTTCAATCCCCAGTACCACACACACAAAAATAAATAAATAAATAAATAAATAAATAAATAAAGGACTGCAGGTGTAGCTCTGAGGTAGAATGCCCCTTAGTTCAGTCCCTAATACTAAAAATAAATAAGTAAATAAGGTCTCAGTAAGTTGCCAAGGCTCTTGCTAAGGTACTCAAACCTCTGATCCTCCTGTTTCAACCTCCCAAGTACTGGGATTATAGGTGTGTGCTACTGTGCCAACTCTTATTTTATTTTTGGTACTATTTTTCAAACTGGGTCTTGCTAAATTGCACAGAGAACCTTTTTAAAAAATAAAGTCCAGTGCCGGGCATGGTGGCGCACGCTTGTAATCCCAGTACTTGGGAGGCAGAGACCGGAGAATCTGGGTTCGCGGCTAGCCTCAGCTACTTAGTGAGGCCCTCCGCAACTTCGTGAGACCCGGTTTCAAAATAAAGTATAAAAAATAGGGCCGGGGGTGTAGCT
>PVJS01044640.1:0-16571 GCA_004027185.1 Glis glis
ATTGAACCCAGGGACATTCTACCTCCGCGCTACACCCCCGGCCCTATTTTTTATACTTTATTTTGAAACCGGATCTCACAAAGTTGCGGAGGGCCTCACTAAGGAGAGAGAGAGAGAGAGCTGAGGCTGGCCGCGAACCCGGATCCTTCAGTCTCCACCTCCCAAAGTACTGGGATTACAAGCGTGCGCCACCAGCCCGGCTGACATATTGGATTTTTGATTTGGGTAATACGATTGTAAGGCAACAGTCTATAGTTTAGACAAAGATGATTCTTATTTGAGTAACTGAATTCCTGACTCAGATGTCTCCTTATTAAAGTTCCTGTTAGATAGGTTTTTAACATCACAGTGGGCCTTAGCAGAACAACTACTGGCATTTTCATTAATTATCTTTGCATTTCAAACAAATATGCTGATTGTTTGGCTCATGGATTTTGCCTGGTCTAGAGGTCATTAGTGATCTTTATTTATTTATTTTTTTTGCAGTACTGGGGATGGAACCCAGGGGCACTCTACCTCCGAGCTACACCCCTAGCCCTATTTTTTATTCTTTATTTTGAAACAGGGTCTCACAAAGTTGCGGAGGGCCTCACTAAGTAGCTGAGGCTGGCTGCAAATCCGGATCCTCCTGTCTCAGCCTCCCAAGTACTAGGATTACAATCGTGCGCCGGCTTGTAATCCTAGTGATCTTTATTCAGTGAAACTGTCTAAAGACTTCACAAGTTTGTTTGGAATTTATAGGCCTTCCTTTTTTTCCATCAAAGGGCATGTATAGTCATCTTTAATATTAAAATACTTCTGATCTAGGCACAAAACACCAATTAAAATAACATTAAGCTTTGGTCTTTAAGTGTGAACACAAAGAAAAGCACTGGCCTGTAAATTTGGAGGCCTGGAATGTGTCCCCTGATATGATGTTTCTCCAGAAAAATTATATGGCTCTAGATAAATGATTCACTCTCTGAGCTATAGTGAGGAAGCCGTAAAATGCAACTATAAATAAGTCCTGTTTCCATCCAATTCTTTACATTTCATTATTCTATCAAAGGATGATTCTGGTTTTGCTGGATGTTTTTCCATGAGAGTGTTATTTAGGAGAAATGTAGAAGATAAAGATACACGGGAAACTGGGACATTGTGTTTGTTTTTTGTAAAATGGGCCTGCAATCCACTTTCCACTTACTGTGAGATGGTAATTTTTCCTGGAGTCTTAAACAACAGTGTACCAAATAGTGACAGTTAACCAGGAAAGATGGAGGGATTTTTAAAAGTGTAGCAGTAGTATTGCACTCTTAAGTTCATGTTCCTGTGTACAGATAATTTTGCAAGTATTCAAGCAACATTTTAAAGGTCCTACCATATAGATGTTATTTTTGAAGAAAGAAAAAATACTTCTCCCTATATATTTGGTTGAACTGTATTCTAAGACTCCACCTAAATCCATTCTGTTCTCATAGACTCACATTCACTTACTTGCAGTTACTTTTGTACTGCAAAACTTGTCTTGCTCTTAGTGGGTGGCTCATTGTACTTGGTTTAAGGAGATAAAGTTAGGAATGTTTAACCAATAATTCAGCTCAGTATTTACAGAATCCCATGCATGGTCAATCAGTCTATATTCTCTTTTTTACAAAGACTGAATTCTCATGGTTCAAGTCATTTTAAAGTTAAAAGAAGCTTCCGAACCATAGGATAACAACAACTACTCATATGATTACAGAAAGGCATTAAACATGTACTATGTGCTAGATATTTTATCACTTAACATGTGTTAACTTGGTTATTCTCACAACCCAGTGAGGTAAATTTGATTACTGCATTTGCTAGATGAAGACACTGAGACACAGAGACACATGAGATAAAGTGCCAGCATCACACAGCTACTAGGTGATGTGCCAGGTCTCCAGACCACAGCTTAAACTAATTAAAATTATCCAACTGGGGTCATAGAAGATATTTTTTTAACAAAGAAATACTCTCTTATTACCACCAGACAATGACAACGATTGTATCATGCTAAAAAAAAAAATGGAGCCAGTCGTGGTGGCACATGCTTGTAATCTCAGTACTTGGGAGGCTGAGACAGGAGGAACACAGGTTCGCGACCAGCCTCAGCTACTTAGGTACTGTGCAACTTAGGGAGACCCTGTTTCAGAAATAAAGAATTAAAAAAAATAGGGCTGGGAGTGTAACTTGGAGATAGAATGCCCTTGGGTTCAATCCCCAGTACTGCCAAAAAAAAAAAAAGGAAAGAAAAAAGTAGATACAACATTATCCCTTTAGTTAAAAATAAAAAGATTTTAGAACACTGTCTTAAGTATGAAAGTAGTCCTGTAGCTAATAGTTGGTCTTTTTCCATTTGGCTTAGTTTCCAGGGGTTCCATAATGGCTTCATGCCTCTTCTCCCACAGAAGTGTAATCACCCCTTACTACAGCCTCACTCAGCAGTGACCCATCGGTTCTGTTCTTCTTAGTGGAGTCAGCCCTCCTATAGCCCTCCACTCGTTTGTTCCACTCAGAACCTGCTCTCCGGAACTGCTCACAGCCAGCATCCTGCTTGCTTTGTCTCTGACTTTCTCATTAGAGGATTTGCTAAGCAGCTGGTGGTACTTGGATGTCTGTTCACATGGCAGGCCAGTTGGAATCTGGTTATAGGGAAGGGGCAAGGCCCCTGCAAAGTCTGGGGCTTAGTTGTATGACTGTGTCGGAACACCTTGGTGGCTTTGGTGGGATGCGTCTCCTGATGTGCTGCATGGGAAGTACAAAGCATCATCTGCAAAATATTGTTCACATAGCTAACCTGAATCTGATCATTAAGAAACAAACTCAGATCAGGCAGCATTTTACAACATCTGGCCTGGACTCTTAAAAAATGTCCATTAGCCATGCATGGAGGCACCACCTGTAATCCTAGTACTTGGGAGGCTGAGACAGGAAGATTGCAGGTTGAAGGCCAGCCCTTGGTAACTGAGTAAGATCCTGTTTCAAAATAAAAAATAGCGGGGCGTGGTGGCGCACGCTTGTAATCCCAGTACTTTGGGAGGCAGAGACCGGAGGATCTGGGTTCGCGGCCAGCCTCAGCTCTCTCTCTCTCTCTCTCTCTCTCTCTCTTCCTGTCTCTCTCTCTCTCTCTACCTAATGAGGCCCTCCGCAACTTCGTGAGACCCGGTTTCAAAATAAAGTATAAGGGCCAGGCGTGTTGGCGCACGCTTGTAATCCCAGTACTTTGGGAGGCGGAGACTGGAGGATCCGGGTTCGCAGCCAGCCTCAGCTCTCGCTCTGTCTCTGTCTCTCTGTCTCTCTGTCTCTCTGTCTCTCTGTCTCTCTCTCTCTCTCTCTCTCTCTCTCTCCTTAGTGAGGCCTTCCGCAACCTCGTGAGACCTGGTTTCAAAAATAAAGCATAAAAAATAGGGCCGGGGGTGTAGTGCGGAGGTAGACCACCTCTGCATTCAATCCCCGGTACCGCAAAAAAAATAAATAAATAAAATAAAGTATAAAAAAATAGGGCTGGGGGTGTAGCACGGAGGTAGAACGCCGCTGGGTTCAATCCCCGTCACCGCAAAACAACAAAACAAAACAAAATAAAAAATAAAATGTTGCTAGGGATATAGCTCAGAGGTGGAATGCCCCTGGACTCAATCCCCCAGTATCACACACACACAGAAAAAGTCTGTTATGAAAGATCAAAATGTTAAATAAAAATCAAAGGCAAGGGAACTGTTCTCTATGGGAGGAGATTGAAGAGACAAGACAAACAAATGCAATGTGTGCTCAGTCCTTGGATACTGGATTTTTAAGAAATGCTACTGAAGTACATTTTTAAAACAGTTTAGAAAGTTGGAATGTGGAGTAAAGTTTATAATTAATTATTGTACGAAAGTTAATTTCTTGAGTGTGATAATGGTATTGTGATTATATAGGAAATTGCTGAAATATCTAGGGGCGAAGTGTCATCATGTCTGTAACTAACTCTGAAATAGTTCACCCAAGGAAGTATGTTTGTCCACATGTATCTCTTTCTCTCCCCTCCCCATACATATACACATACAAAGACACACACATATGCATATGTAAAATATGTTTGTGTGTGTGATGTATGTATATGGATACCCTCTATATCTGTAAACATTCTGGGTGTTATTTGACTTACTATGAAAACATTACTGTTTATTTCTCAGAATTGAACAGTGGACAAGGCAGTGATTCAGAATGCAGCAAAATAGTTAAACCATGATGTTTGTGAGGCCATTTACTAATCTTATCATTTATTAAATAAAGATGTACCAAGCACATCTTCTAAGAGTGCCCAGGTGCCTGTGAGCAAGAGAGAGCCAGTCTTCATTCTAGTCAGTCCTGCAGCGTGGTGTAAGCTCATGAGTCATTATGGCTGTTGTTTTGGAAAGAGATCATGGCTGTATATAACAGTGTCAAATGGGGAGCTGGACAGGAGGAGGATGGAGGGTGGAGGCAAAGCCTTGCAGCAGGACAGGATGAGGTGATTCCTGAATATGGGAGGGACTGATCAAATAATTCCTGGAATGTTTACAGAGAGAACATCTATGTACATACATCACACACAGATATGTTTTATGTACATGTGTGTGTTTTATGTACATGTGTGTGTGTGTGTGGTCATGCCTGTGCATATGTGAGGGGAAAAAGAGAGAGACATGTGCACAAACATACTTCCTTTGGCTGAACTATTTCAGAGACCGGAGCAGGAAGCAGTGCGGAGCTCCCGGAAAGACTCCTCAGCCCAGGTTATCAGGCAGACACTAGAGGGCTTTCAGCAGGGGACCAGCCCACAGGTTGGATTGACTTTCCATTTGAGAACACTTGGTGAACACCTAGAGATGAATTAGAAGCTGTTGTCCAGGCAAGGGAATGGTATGTTGTAGACTGAGTTGGTGGCAGTAAAATTGGAGAGCAGTGGACAGTCCACAGTGAATTCACATATTAATCAACGTGCTTAGATCAATACTCTGGCTGGCTGGACATTGTGGGTAAATGATCAAGAAGGCTAGGATGACTCCTAGCTTCTGACTTGAGGAGGGGGAGGGACAGTGTGACTCTCAGGGAGGCCCAGGGTCTTTTTTTTTTTTTTTCAGGGAGTAGAGGGTAGGAGGAGAAGATTTTTGTTTTGGATATGTGGCATTCGAGACATTTGTGAGACCTACAAGTGCTGGCATTCAGAAGGCTAATATGTGTGGATCTGAAGCTCAGAAGTGAGCTTGGGTAGGATTAGGGGGTTTGGGGCATACAGGTGGCATCTGGAACAAGAGGGAATGAGCTCCCTTGAATTGTTTAGAAGAGATGGATGGTTTTTAAGGGCCTGGTAGAGAGGGAGGAGTCTGTGAGTCCTGAGGGTTGGGGAGAACCTGGAGGCTCGAAGGCCAGGGAAGAGGCAGCAGGTTCAGGAGCTGCTGTGAGAGGCCAAGCAGGAGAGGACGAGGGAGCCCTCCAGCTTTGCCAGGCAAGGCGCCTTCACGGGTGCGTCCACTGGAGCAGGCAGTGCTGGGATGGCGCTGGTTCAGACTAGAGTGAGTGGATTGCAAGGACTGGGGAGGTGGAGACGGGGCAGGCACAGGGAGCCTTCAAAGAAGGGTGTATTCATATACATGCTTTATTATGGGAGAATTTAAGATATCCTTAAGCTCTGTAGGTCATGAGCATGTGCAGAGGGGGAGGTTGACACGGAGGGGATAATGGACTGGGCAGGATCCCAGAGAAGACAGGAGTGACTGGAGCTGGGCCAGGACAGGCCTGAGGAAGCCTAAAATCCTCTCCTATTGTCGCAGGAGGTCGCAGGAAAGCTTGGACACATAGGTGAAGGCAGCGACTCAACAGAAAGATAAAATGAATATTTAGAAAGTAGGACCATTCCTTAATTTTGAAAGTAAATAAAACTTTGTTCCTTAGATCATATTCATGTGGAGCCAAAGGCATGTCATATGTTTTGCCCAGCTCTCAGAGGGGTGCTGCAGAGCCCCCTGGTGGCCTCCTAGGACACCTGTGCCCAGGGATCCCCATCCAGCATACCTGACCCTGGGCTGGGGGCTGGATCTTGGAGTTAGAAAGTTGTTGGGAGGAGGAGGGAAGCAATTAATCAAGTTAAGTTGGAATAAAAGTTGTTTTGAGTATCATGAGTGTTTAAGGGGTAATTGGAGAATTGGATTTTTTCTCCCTGTGGACTAATCAGTAATCATTATTTTGATGCAGGAAAAGATCACAGATAATCCACCAAACAGCAGTCAGCTTTCAAGTGACACTCCCCCAGAGGAAGAGTGGCAGCTATTCACAAGTTCCCTGTTTTTTGCACAGGTGGAGTACTGAAGTGGCACACTTCATTTACTACCGTATTTGCAGTAGGAAGGTAACCTAATTAGAGCAAATGGTAAAGTCAGGAACTTTCTCATTTCCTCATTATAGGGTCAGTGCCTCAGATTACTTCTCTTTACTTGATCAAAACAGATTAGTTGTGACTTGTTACCATAGTTAATCAGAGAAGAAAATTTTTATTAGAATATGGGTTTGCAAGCCAGGTATAGTGGCACATATCTGTAATTCCAGTTACTTAGAGAGGCTAAGGTAGGAGGGTCGCAAGCTCCAGGCTAGTCTGGGCAACTCAGCGAGACCTAGCCTCAAAAATTTAAAAAAGGGCTGGGGGGGGGGCGCCGGGCGTGGTGGCGCACGCTTGTAATCCCAGTACTTTGGGAGGCGGAGACCGGAGGATCCGGGTTCGCGGCCAGCCTCAGCTCGCTCTCTCTCTCTCTCTCCCTCTCCCTCTCCTTGTCTCTCTCTCTCTCTTTCTCTCTCTACTTAGTGAGGCCCTTTGCAACTTCGTGAGACCCGGTTTCAAAATAAAGTATAAAAAATGGGGCCAGGGGTGTAGCGCAGAGGTAGAACGCCCCTGGGTTCAATCCCTGGTACCGCAAAAAAAAAGGGCTGGGGGTATAGTTGAGTGGTAGAGCACTGCTGGGTTCAATCTCCATTACCCCAAAGAAAGAGAGAGAGAGAGAGAGAGAGAGAGAGAGAGAGAGAGAGAGAAATATGAATATGGGTTTGCATATCATCCTTTAAGTTATCCTAAATTGGTGAAAATATCTCTTCTACCCATCCACACCTTACAGCAGTCTCCTTTACCAGATGGGTTATACTTTATGAACCTTTCGATACATTCCTTCCAGTTTAACTTCACTGGATCACACCAGGTGTTCCAATAAGTTGCCATTTCAGAGTTCAGTATGTGATTCTTTTTATGTGCTAAGCTGGGTGTAATATTTCTATTTCTCTGATTCCATTAAAGGCCACTTTGTTTTGCTAGTGGTTCTACAATCCTAGAAAACACAATCAGAGTGGTTTCCCTTCAGATGTTTTAAAATAACACAAAAATCCTGGCCGTTTTCACCAGTGCATGCAGTATTCTGTGATGTTCCTTTCTCCTCCTTGGACATTTCCTTTGTTTCCTGCTGTTCTGTGTTTTATCAATCTAGTACCAATTTTTTTCTCAGCATAAAGCTCTCGTGCACTGGCTGTTAACCTTTGTTATGGAACTGTGTCAAGTGTTTTCTGAATTCTAAGATCACTGCCACTCCTTTTATTAAAGTTGTCGGTATCATCCTCAGAGGGATTTGCTGCATGTGATGAGAGAATGACTTGCTCTTCCTGGAGGCAGGTTGACTGTGCAGCATCAAAATGTGCTCAACAAGTTATCAAATAAGGGCCCTCAGTTTTCAGTGATTACATGGCTATTGAATTGTAAGTCTGCAGTGAAATCCTAGGGAGGCAGAAATTAATAACAAAAATTACTACCCAAGAGTAGAGCGAACAGAGGATCTTAAGATTCATGAACTGCATCGTTCCTCATTGCCCTTAGACACATGCTAAGATTATTAGATCCTAATAAATAATATACTTTGTACATTGCCAACAAGACCAGTGGAGCAAAAAATTACTGTGTGATCTCTGCATAAACCCTACCATTCTTGTAATTGTCACCACATCAAAATCAGAACAGCTTTTCTATTGACTGAGCACCTCCTGTGTACCAGAAACTATGGTGGGTACTGGGGATATTATGTTCACGGCCCTCAAGGGATTGTCACTTAATGGATGATTTCTGCCAGAAGGTCAGAAGTCCCACTAGAATATATTATTGGGATGTATTAGGAATAGGCACTGGGTGGGGTTCAGCACCAGGTAAAGGTTAAAGGAAGTGAGAACTGTCAAGACCACTGAGACTTTTCTCTCTGGTCAGAAGGTGGGAAAACCTGTGTTGGCAGGGCCCAGAACAGCAGCCTGACCGCAGTGGTCGGTACCTTCAGCCACCCTGGGGACTTGGCCCTCATGCCTTCCCTCTGGATGGACTCTTGGATCTTTACCCAGATGACATACACAGTGGGGGTTACCAGGTATTCAGACTGGAACTCAAAAGGCAAATATAAAATATTAATCTTTTCTAGACATGTAAGCCATAAAAGCTAGACACCTTTTGCATGTTGACAGGACATTGGTGCCTACATTCAAAGTGCTGTATTACAAGATGCATCAGTCAGCTTTATAGAGAGAGCTCTAACAGTTTAGCAATTGTCTGTTGAGCAAGGAAAGAAACCTCCTCGAGGGCTTGCCAGGACGGGTGCAGGACCAGTGGGGAAGGGAGTGTCTCCATAGCTCCTAATCAAGCCCACTCACCTCAGCAGGCAGGTGCCCTGAGAGTTCCTGGCAGCATACCTGACCTCATCTCAGGGAAGCAGAGAGGGTTTTCCAGGGGAAATAACATCCAAGACTGGAAAAATAAACCAAGGTGGGGTGGGAGGGAACAGAGAAGGGAATGATCATTCAGACAGGCACAGTAAAGTCTGCTCCATGAATTAAAAGTATTTCCATTTGCCTGGAGAAGGAGGGGCTGTTAAACTACTGTTAGATTCCCTTCTTTTCCATGTTGGCATCTGCACTAATGTTTCAGAAGCAATAGTGGGTAAAATGGCTGGCATCTCAGCACGAATCAGCGCAGTGGCTCCAAGCTGTAATCATTTTATTCTTCTTTTTCACAAACCACCTGCAGTTTTTAAAAAAATGCAATTTCACTTCTTGAAGCTGTAAACATTATTTTTATTAAACTTCTACCCCTGAGTATACACATCTTTATGTTATGCATGATGAAATGGGAAGTACATACATAGAACTTCTGTCATATAACAAAATATGATAATTATCTCTAATAAAAGTACTTGTGCAGTTTGACTTGCAAGCCAAACTGGCCACTTTCATAGAAAACTGTTTTTACCTACAAGAATGAAATATGAATATGGTTATTCAAACTTGTGTATTTGGCATCCATTTTCTAATGGGAAACTACAGACAGCTTTCATTGGCAATGTTATAATCAAGCTTTCAAGCAAAAATTAGGATGTTAGAAAACTTGTAGCTGCTACCAAGACTTCACAGTTCCCATTACTTAAGATTCTTCTGATGAGCTTGGTGCTAATATTAATAAATATGATTTTTGATATGTTTAGTGAAATATGTAAACACTTGGAATATCTACATAACTCAGTGAACTATTTCCCAAATGATCAATACATGATGTTACAGAATCATAGTTAAAAGATCCATTCCACATATAAATCAGACCAGTGGACTTTAACAGAGTAAGAAAAGCTCATGGAGTTTCAGATTCCACACTGCAAATAGCCTTTAAGAAATGACTGGTTGTCAAGTTTTAGTGCATTATCACAGAAGTGTCTGCAATTATCTGAAAAGGCTGTTAAAATACTCCTCCCTTTCCCAACTACATATCTATGGAAGGCTAGATTTCCTTCATATACTTGGATCAAATCACTGCATTACGATTCAATGCAGCAACTTTGAGAATCCAGACAGACATTAAAGAGATTTGCAAAAAATGTAAAACAATGTCACTCTTCCTAGTAAACTTATTCTTTCATGTTGGAAAATCGAGGATTTGTTTTCATAAAATATTTTGTGATGATATATAATGTTTACTATTGTTTTTCTTAAGTAAATTAATGTTTTTCTTTAAGTACATTTAAAAATTTTCAGTTTTAATTTTTAATATGGTTTAATGCCTCATATAGATACAACATGTGAGTAAAAGCTCTTGGAGATTTTTCAGTAGCTTTTAGAGAACATAAAGAGGTATTGAGACTAAAAAGTTTAAAAACCAATGATCTGAATATTTAAAACTGAAAAAGATTTAATATAAGGAATTGGATGCTTACCAAGTCACCTGAAGGACTAGAGGAGCATAGATTTCAGTGAACTGAGAAGTGACTACTGCATTGAAGTCAGGAGCTAGGAAATCCTCAGATGACTTCTCCCAGATGAAAGAAGACAGAGGAGACAACCGAACTAAATGCATATCCTTGATTGGATCCCAGATTGGAGAAAATGCAAGTGATATGGATGTTACTGGGGAAATTTGAATATGGGCTGTAGATTAGATATTGTTATCTTAATGTCAAATTTCCTAAGTGTGGTAATGGCACTATGGCTGTGGAGGGTGAAGGTGCTTGTTTTTAGAAGCAATCTAAAAAGGCCACATTTCAAACTGACCAAAAAACAAAGCCATCTAGGAAGAGCAGATGTGGTAAAATATTCACAATTGATAAATCTAGTTGAAGGGATGTACAGAATAGATATTCAGTGTACTACTTTTTTTTCATTGTACTACTTTTAAAAACTTTTTTGTAGGTTCAAGGTTTTTTAAAATGTGGAAAATATAATACCAGGGTAAAAATAAACCAATCAAAGGTTAAAAAATAAAAGTGAAAATATCTCTGAGATGAAACATAAAGTGATGGAAATTAAGAAGGAAAAATATTTAAAATTAGAGGATCAGTCTAGGAAGTCTCACTTTTGATTAGTACTAATCTTAGAGTGAAGTGGGAAGAAAGGAGTTAACAAAGAAATAATGTAATAAAATATCTCAGAAGCAATTAAATAAAGCTTCAGATTGGACACCCACACTAAAAGCCTAACAGAAATTAAAGAGCCACATCAAAGCATATAATTGTGAAATTCAGAATACCAGATATAAAGGAAGAATTCTAATAGCTTCCAGAGAGAAAAATCATCACACATAAAGGTCCAGGAATTAGAAAGTCTTCTCACCAGCAACACAGTGAAGCAGTGTTTTCAAAATTGTGAATGAAAATTATTCCCAGCCAGAGTCTCTTTCCTGCCAAATTATCAATCAAGTATGGGGATAGAATGAAGACATCTTCAAATATGAGAAGACGTAAAAATTTAACTGCTCTGTACCTTTTCTCACGAAGTTACTAGATGAGGGAGGAAATAAAAAGAAATGCATGGGACCCGGGAGAGATCCCACACGGGGGAGAAACAAAGGGATTTTCTGGGATGGTGAAGGGAATTCCAGGATGGCAGTTGGGGAGCAGACTGAGAGAACAACGTCCAAGTTGGAGCAGGAGGCTGAAGGCTTGATTACAAGAGGGAGTATCCCACACCCCCTGCCACCCCTACCCCAAAAAGGCACCATAAGGGTGGATTAAAATCTCAGGTCTCTGGGCATTTGCTACAATCCCTCTGCCTAGGCAGCTTCTCTTCTTGAAGCAGCCTGAGTTATGGTGGGTGCCACCAGTTGCCTAGCCCTCCTGGCTGGCTGGCTCTGGCCATGGTGAAGGTCTCAAGGTCTTCAGGAGTCAGGGGATGGTTTGTTCTGGCTGGTGGGCAGACTTCTGAGTGGAGGTGTCACAGCTTTGGTGTGGTCTGTCACCTCAGAGAAGCCTGCCCTGGAGTCTCCACCTCTTCCCCCCCCCTCCATTGGCCCTGGTAAATGCTCACCTGGTGCTTTTTGCCCCTCTTATAATGCATAATTAATTTTTTATGTATTTTAGGTATATTTTCCAACTTCGTTGGGATAGAGAAGAACCCTATTGATATCTGTACCTTCAGCCCTAATCATAGTTCTTGGCATTGAGTGAGAAATATAATTTGGGGGGATAGATAGATGGGTGAATATAAATTAGACAGACATTAGACATGTATCAAAGTTTTAGAGAAATTTTGTTAAATAGTATTAAACATGTCATTTTTGTATTTGTTATTTTTAGCTAGTAAGGTTGCCAGATTGATGAATTCCAAGTCAAGGGTGGGTTGGGATACTATTACAAAGGCTCCTTAAATCTTTTTATTGTAGATCTAGCTAGGTCACCTCTTCTCCTTTTTCAAGAGGAAAAACATCCTTGTGACCGAAACTCAAAACTTATATGAATCCGTGCATGTTGGCTTTCCCCTAGGAACAGAAGTATAAAATTGTGGAGCATTGAAGTCAAAGGCCTGCTATCACATAGCTGGCTGTAGTATATCAGGAGCCTTCCATGGGGTCTGGGGGTGTAACTAAGTGGTAGAGTGCTTACCTAGCATTGAAGAGGCCCTGGGTTCCAACCCCAGCATCACATGCAAAAAGAGCCTGTTATGTGCCAGGAGTACCGCTGGGTGGTCACTTACCATTTTTAAAAGCCTTGCTATTTCCCCAAGAACTCTGAGCCTCAAGGAGCTCTGACCCAGAGACCATTTGCCTCAGAGATCCTCTCTTCTCTTTCCTGTCCCCCTTGTGGGACCCTGACCCCAGCACAGGCCTGGTGGAGCCCCTGCCGGGGACTTGAGACGAGGAAGGAGTGATGGGGGAAAGGCTCTCTGAGGACAGCCAAAGTGCCCTGATACTGTCCTGTTCTTCTTTTGGGAGAGGCTTTGAAGTGTTGGGTCCCAGTCCTGCAGATGTCAACTCCACTGCCAAGCTCATGTAGCAAAGTTCTGAACCAGTCGTAGAGAGCGTTAGGACTCTTCTTAATGCTCAGTCTTCTTCTGCAACTCTTCAGCTGCCTCCTGGAGGCTGGTCCAGGTCAGGGACAGTCAGAGCATGTGCCCAGAGGCTGAGCACACACCTGCCCTGCCAGAGCGGGTAGGCTTGAGCCACAACTAAAGTACCAGGCTGAGGCCAAGGGCCACCTGTTATAGCAGGGCTAGGTGGGAAGCAGGGGTCGGGGGTGGCTCCTGGTCTGCCCCTGCTGTGCGTGCCCTTGTTTAGAGAGCCCTGGCTCTCAAGTGGCCTTTCCCAGACCTGCAGCTGGACGATCATTGTCCTTTACTCTTATTGACTCAAACTCATCATTAGAATTATTCCTAAAACTGGAAAAGGACCACAGGTGAGCTGCCTTGACTATTAGATTATAAAGAATATGAACTCTGGATTGGGAGGCACCCCTTTCCTTATCACCTCCCCAGAAGTAGGAAACCTTCAGGTAATGACAGCTTTTCTCCTCTAGCATGTGTGGGTAAAGTTACAGTTTTGATCATTGTGGATTACTTTTATTTCTGCCTTGCACCTACCTTTTGGGCTCGAGGCTTATCTTTGCCCAGCAGAAGCTGAAGGAGATTCAGAAAGGGATTCTTCTTGTTGGAAGCCCAGAGAGGAGCACTTTTCAAAGGCTGTGCCAAACACAACCCGAGGCAGGAGACAGGCCCCCGGGGCAGTTTAGGGCAGTTAGCAGAGACAGGGCTAAGGACAGATCACAGAGGATAAGTAGAAAGAGGAGCAAAGGTTGAGGCACCATGTGGACTGCCTGATGATTTGATGGTAAAAGGAAGAATTTTGCTGTCTGCGGTGTGTTTTTAGGATGGAGGGATCATAAATGCGTTGGGGTGAAGTTGTTAAACCAGTGGTAGAGAGAAGGGATTGAAGTGGTGGAGAGGGGCTCAGAGTGAGTAATATTGATAGCAAGGAGAAAGATGCCAGCACAAAGCTGAGGTTTCTTTAGTTAGTTGGGTTACTTCTGAGGGATATATCAGTTTTCCAAATGACAAATATGTGCTTTATGCAATGGTGATTTTTAAAGACTTATTTACAAGGCTTTTCCTAATGTCACTATGATATAATTCAGCAAAATGAAGAGATCTCAAATGGGGTCCATGGGAAAGTATATTGTCAAATTAATTATAATGCAAGGCTGGGAAAAAATGTATCTTGCTTTCCATCTTGGAGGAGTGGGAGTCTGTAGCTATGAGGCATGAAGGGTGGGTTGGGGGAAGTGCTAGAGGGGACTAGAGGGCCTTGAGCCCTGTGCGGTGACTTCTGCAGGCACCAGAGATGAGTTTGCAACAAGAAATGATGCTTTTTCTCTGAATTGGATGTTGGTGGTATTCTCTGCTTGGATTAGTTTGGCTTGGGGAATATTGTTTACAGTATCTACAAATGATATGATAACGTGCAAATGGCCATTGCTTTGATAGACTATCCTTATATTTAGTTTCTCTTCCTTTCCTAGCCTTTGCATTGAGCATGCCCAATGGGGTGAATATTATCAAGTGGTTTTCTCTTGCTTTTTTCTTTTGGTAGAAGATGGGATGGACTCATAGGGAACCAAGCTTGGCATGAGCTACATCTTAATGACAGGGACAGCCTTGAACAGGGCTGGTAGATAGAGCAGCACAATAACCTTTGGATACTTCACCACTTTTGGTGGAATATGTAATATATATTTTTAATGCATAAGCTATATATCATGGGACCCAAAAGCAGCATTCTGAAGTACTGTGACTAGTGGGGGGAAGTAGACACTGACATGTCTTGAATGCCACACAGAGGGTGCCCTTTCAGGCTTCCTGGAAGAACTGCTGGGGAAAGATAGGCTAAGACAGCTCTTACCCTCTGGGATTTCACAGCCTGGGAGAAATAACAGAGCAGTACAGTGGTACCAGCTCGGTAGCAGAGCATGAGGGGAGGAGGCGGCTGGAGGGTTCATGCTGTCCAAAGCATCTTTTCTTTTTAAATTTAGATTCTAGGCATTTTAGTAGCTGTTTTACTTAAACCCATATTATGGAGTTAATAATCACACATAGACTTGTCAGTAATTCAAGAAGACATGGTTTCAATCATTAATAACAGCCTTTTGCTTAGCTTCAAGATGCTGGCACCTATCATTCATGAATTACACAATTGTAACAGCCCCACTTGGTAATATAGATGACAGGGAGCCAGGTCTTTATCAGTCTTATTATGAGACCCAGCCTTTTCTGTCTTCAGAAGTGTATTTACTCACTAGGAAATAACTCTTAATGTGTCTCACGGGCTAACTCCTATTCAGGAACATGGGGGTTTAGGTTTGAAAGGGTGTGCGAGGATAGATGCCCTTGATGCTGTTGCTGCAGCAACACACAGCTCCCTGGAAAACCAGTGCAATGTGCTGATTGCCTTGTAAGCCGATCGCTTTGGCGTTCTTTTCATATGATTTCAGGTTTCCTTAATAGGCAAGTGGAAGGAAATAATCCTTGTTTCTTAGATTTAAGACTGACTTACAGCTTTTTAAAAACATAATTAGTTCAGGAGTCAAGACTAAAAGAAGTGACCAGTGCAAAATTACTTAAATCAGTTGTTAGAAATTCACTTTTAATCTTAGACTAGTAATATTTTAATTGAACTCTACATTTTGGTAGAACACATGACTTGAAGAGTATGTTATTTTCAAAATTAACTGGGTCTTAAGAAAAAATAAGTCTTGAAATGTAGCTCAGTTTTACAAATAAAATTTTTAATTGAATTCACGGTTGCTTAATTATGCCTGTCAGGTCTTGTCACTGTCACCAGTGGTGTGGGATTTAGGTACCAAATGTCCATGATCATCAGTTAGTAGCTTAACACATACATAGTGTGACTGCAAAGTAATGATGCTGCCGAGGCTTAGAGAAATCACTTTTATTTTGTCATTACATTTCATGTTATGATGCTATGGAATGTATGTCACATTGGTGCTATTACAGTTTTATTTTTATGTGGGAAATGGTGTCTGTAACTAGGGAATTTAACTAATCTGGCTTATATTTTACAGAGATGTTATCTCTGGGCTTTCAAGGTATCAATTAATTTTGCTTCATTGTTTAATCAACATTGTAGAAAAGTAAAAACAAAAAACCATATGCTGATGCATTTGCTTTTTTATGTGCCTATGAAATAATCCATCTGTTATTTGGTTTGGAGCACACTTACCTGCGTGGTTCTTGACAGGGAGGGATGGAGGCAGTCAAGGTCAGTTTCATGTGTGTGGCTGTAGCATTATTTGCCAAGGTTCCTCTCTGTTTCATTTCCTACTTTATCAGCCAGTGTGGAGTTACTCTACACTCAGTCTTGTTCTCTAGCATAATTTCCTAGTTTATTATAAAAGCATATTAAACTACTTGTTCAGCAGAGTGTAAGCCAGTGTTGTGGATACTCAGCAGCACTGTTATTTTGTAAAATACACATACTCACACCCAGCAAGTCATAGGCTGTCTTGTGCTGCAAACATAGTCTCTCCTGAAGGCAGGTATTTCACATAATTTGCATCATTTTTGTCAAATTAAAATTCTGTCTTAGTTGTAGCGGCTGAGTTTTATGCTTTTGATGATAGTTTTTCTCTGTGCACTGCTAGGTGGTTGGTTATAAACCAGTCGTAATTGCATTCATTATAACCTAATTCACTAGCAAGAAAAGAACAAAACTCTGTAGGCAGGGGCTGTGTTCAGAGCTCCACTGCTATCAAGATTCATGTCAT